>OMLC01005562.1:4271-19692 GCA_900302585.1 Regalecus glesne | reverse complement strand
GTGTGTGTGTGTGTGTGTGTGTGTGTGTGTGTGTGTGTGTGTGTGTGTGTGTGTGTGTGTGTGTGTGTGTGCGTGTGTGCGTGTGTGTGCGTGTGTTTGTGTGTGTGTGTGTGTTTGACAAAGTAGGCAAGATTTGGAGCGGTGGAATTCTCTGCCCATCTCCTAGCTAGGATGTATAGCCCTTATTATTATGGGGAGGCATAGCTCAGTGGGTAGAGCGGTCGTCTGGCAATCGGAAGGTTGCAGGTTCAAACCCCGGTCCTGCATATAGCATGTCGAGGTGTCCTTGAGCAAGACACTTAACCCCTAACTGCTCCCCGAGCGCCATATGTTGGCAGCTCACTGCTCCTATACAATATAGGTTGGGTCAAAAATGCAGAGAAATCCAAATTTCCCCTTGCGGGACTGATAAGGGAATCCTTCCTTTCTTTCTTTCTTAAGATGAACATATTGGTTAGAGTATTTCATCATATTCGAATGATCCTTATTCTATTCTCTAATGGAGTTATGAAAAAAACACTAAATGGGTGGTTTAGTTCTTTCATATAGAGATAACACAAACCAAAGTTAAATATAGCTACTTTACGGCAGCCAAGTGCTGAAATAGTCTAGAATTATCTCATTTTAGAAAGTATCAGCTATGTGCTCATGTGTGATTTATTTATGATTGGATCTTAAATGATAAAACTTCTACTTGGTTAGATGTTGAAACCTCCATTTCAAAATATCAATTGAGAAACCTGCTGTTCATTAAAGTTTATTTTTTTAAATTTATCCCCTTTTTTCCCCCACCCGAATTCCGAGATGTCTAATGCTGGGTCAGTCACGTGGATGCCCGTCTAGAACATTACATTGCATTACATTACCAGCATTTGGCAGACGGTCATATCCAGAGTGATGGACAGCAAGTGCATAGGGTCAAGGTACAAAAGATACTGGAGCAACAGTAGAGCTAGATAACAATCCTAGTGTCATCATAAGACTCCGGAAGGAAGGAGGGAGCCGTAGCATGTGACTCCTCCATGTCACGTAACGACTAGCCCTGGCTGCTTAGCCCATTGCATTCTCGCGGGGAAAGGTCAGTGCCTTGCTGTCGGAGGAGAACAAAGCAGGAGAATACTTTCCGTTCACTCAACCATGAGTGCCTGGAAAACCCAGAAGGATACTCTAGCAAACCCAGAATGCTTTATCCAACCTAAACCCTATACCCATGTGAGGCTTAGCCAACTATGCCCCACTAACTTTGGACCTCCGGCTGTGGCTGGATATGGCACAGCTGGGATATGGGAACTGCATGACTCAGAGATGCGCTGAACATAGGTGCCTTAACCCCCTACGCCACCAGAGGTCCAGTTTATTTAGACTTTTGGATGTATCAGCTGTTATGCTCAACACAATTAAGGCATGGCGATTAATGCATAGACTTGAGGGTAGGTCCAAACTAACATCAGTTTTCACTCCTATTCTTAACAATCCAGATTTCCATCCTGGGCTACTTGACATTGGCTTGGCAGTAGGGTAATCTGGCATTAATATATTGAAATGTGTATTTAATGGTTATTCATTAATGTCATTTGATCTGATGGTGGAGAAATATAATATCCCCAGTTGTGATTTCTTTCATTTCTTGCAAATAAGACACTATATAGTGGAAAGACTCCTAATTAGTGGAGTATCTCCCGTTGAGAAAATTCTGTTTGGAACAATTGGAAAAATGTCCATTAAGCTACTCTACAGAGCTATGCATGACATTCCACCTGTAGCTTTGCAAGAGCTTGAGAAAAATGGGTGGGGGAACTTTCTATTTTGATTTATGATAATAAGTGGGAAGATATATGGACCTATGCAAGATCAATTTTAGTATGTAACCATGCCAAGTCAATGTAATTTAAGATTTTGCATAGAATGCATATATCCCCTAACTGCAGACACAATTTTAACCCCACTTAACACTAATTCATCGTCTTTGGTCATGTCATAAGTTACAAAAGTAATTGCTCTAATATCATAAGTGGAATTGAAAAGATATGAGGGATGTAACCACAGGTGGGCCCAACGTTTCTTATTCTATGCCTTCGACCCAGATATGTTTTGTTAATAAATCAGAAATTGTATTTTATTCTTATATATGCAGCTAAGAAAAATATTTCACGGCAGTAGATAAGTGATAGAGATCCAACAGTTAGAGGTTGGGATAAGGTGCTGTTTGATTTGGTGTCCTTAGAATATTTAACATGTATGGTACACTCCAAATCAAAAAAAATGTATAATGTTTGGGAACCTTATTTTAATTAATTTGATGTGAATGTCTCAGCCATCTTTTTAAAAAGGATTTCCTGAAAGTTTATTAGAGAGGATATACTGTTGCACATTTTTATCCTTATTTGTTCCTCCATATATGGAACTATATATGTGTAACTGAGCCATTTTGTGTGTGTGTGTGTGTGTGTGTGTGTGTGTGTGTGTGTGTGTGTGTGTGTGTGTGTGTGTGTGTTGCGTGTGTGTGTTTCAAGATTGACAAATATAGCATATTTGGGTATTGGGTTTTTTTGTTTAAGGTACTGTTTAATGGATATTTGTATACTTATTGTAAAACAGAAAATGAATAAACACATTTTTTTAAACTTTAGATTTTAATATAACTTACAAGCAATGCTTTCCAAGGTACAGACAGAGGATGAAATGGACAAGGTAAGCTGGAGCTGCAAGCTGACCATGTGCAATGTAACATCTAAAATATTTGCATGCTGGCTCGGTCATGTGACTAAAATAATAGCAGGAAGTAGGCAAGACTATGATTAATCACTCCCAAATATCCAGCAGAAGGGAGAAAATGCTAAAAATGAATGCAAAGCTCTTACAGTTCTTACATAACAGTCACTGTCTGGTATTAAATACCACTATCTTAACAACATGTCTGAACAACAGGGGGAAATAAATCTAGTGTGTTTCATCAATGCCTTTGAGAAGGATTGTCTCAGAGACGAGCCTCAGGAAGCTCTTTGCTGACCCAGAGCTTGTGACCTCGAGTTAAATCTTCCTGAGATTTTCCTCTTAGTTAGGGAATGTCTTTGTGACTAGAGCCATCGGTCACTTGTTCCACTTTATCTGGTTGTCCTTAAGCAGGACTATGTCACCTTTCTTGATATTAGGCTGTATGTCCTGCAACTTACTACGGCTTTGAAGTGTTGAAAGATACTTGCATCTCCATCTGTTCCCAAAGGTGTTGGCCAGATGCTGCACCTATCTCCACTGCTGGTGGTGGAGCTCTTTGCTGTCGAAAGTTCTTGGAGGAGGAAGGTAAGAATACACCTTTTGTGTCAAGAGTGAAGCATGAATCAAGAGAAAGGGTGGCTCTGTGTCTAAAGAGTTGAGTGTGAGTGATCTGTCAATAATGATTGCCGTGACCTCTGTCATTATGATGGACATCAGCTCATGAGTGAGGCGTGAAGGTCAGGTTTCCTTGAGCATGGAATTGAGTATGCATATGGAGATGCCAATCATTCGTTCACAAGCTCCTCCTATTTGGGAAGAATGAGAAGGGTGGGAAATCCAAGTGCATCTTTGTTCACCCAAGTACTTCCTGACATTGGGCTATTTGGGATCAGTGAGAAGTATATGCAACTCCTTGCAGGCACCTGTAAAGTTGGTTCCATAGCCAGAGCGGTCACAGAAGGTCCTTGCGGAGCAAAGAACTACCTCAAGGTGTTGATTAAATTTGATGTGTCTATTCCCTTAATGAGTTGTATCTGCACAGCATGTGTGGTCATGCAGAAGAAAAGTACAGCCCACCGTTTGCTGTTAGCCTGACCCCCGTGGGTTTGTCTTTTGGTGACTAAGGGCTTTAATTCATCAAGTCCCAAGTATATCAAGGATGGCTCTGTGCTCAGAAGGTAGATGTGCCATCTTCTGTTCAGCAGTTCTTCCATGAAGCTTGCTACATACAATACATTTGTGGCGGACACTATTGATGTATTCTAGGTCCCACCAATACAGGATCATTCTGTGCAGACAGACCCTTCCATGAAAACACGACCTTGGTGCTTGACCTTTTTTTGGTAATGCCTCAAGAGTAGTGTTGTGATGTGGCTGCGTTCTGGGATGATGAGAGGGAACTTTTCTCTTGTGTTGAGTCCCACGTGAGTCAGCTTACCCCCTATTCTCAGATGGCCCTCTTCATCCACACAGCAGTTCAGCTTTCTCAGAGGACTGTGAGCCATGTTGTAATAATAATAAATTATAATAATAACAATGATTCCATTATAAATCCCACAAGCGGAATTGGATGTCTCTGCATTTTTGACCCATCCTATTTTATAGGAGCAGTGGGCTACCAACATATGGCGCATGGGGAGTAGTTAATGATTATGTGTCTTGCTCAGGGACACCTCGACATGCTATATGCAGGATCGGGGATCCATCCTGTTGCCTTCCAATTGCTATACGACCGCTCTACCCTCTGAGCTATGCCGCCCCTAGCTAGCTCTGCTAGCTAGCTCAGGTGCAGGTACAGATCAAGTAGCATAATCCACTGTATTCTGAGAGGGGGATGGAGTGAGGAGGGATGGACATACATTGTCAAGCACATTTTTCCATAAGGAAGTCACAGCCACTAGCTTGTGGGCTGAGCCCAAGTATAGGTCACCTACAACAACCCAGCCAAGGTGTAGGACCATTACGTTGCTTTGACTTTGTGAACCTGAAGGATGTCGCTTCCCAGAAGTAGTGGTATCTAACCTGCTGGAACTCAATGCGGAATTTGTGAGTGATGGACTTCAGTTGGACGTGGTGCTGTGCAGATGCTAGAGTTGGAATCTCCGACCAGTAATCTGACATGTGATTACACTCGATGAGTGTGGGGAGCATCACACTTTTCATTCCATCCAGCCAAAAACCCTGTGGCTCTTACCCCATAGGTTTCAGTGGATCCTGCACACATGCCGAGAGTGTATGGTGAGTCTGACCCTATAATATGGGAGAGGTTGAAAAATTCAGACCTGGCAGGTGACCTGTTACTTGGGTTGTACTAATAACAGACCATAGTGGCTTTGTCTGAGGATTATTTGGGATAAACCTTCACTAGGCATTCTTAGAACAGGATCTAGGCACCTTGTCTTTGTTGCAGACTTCTGTAAAACCTAGAGGTGAATATTGGCTGAGGTGTCTCTCCTTCCCCCTCCCCGTCATGCTCTGAGGAAGGGTCTCTCATATTCCACTGAGGGGACCTAGGGTGAGGTGCTACAATGTGTCTATCACACTCATATTTCTTGCACTTCAAATCTGCTTTAGATTTCTTCACCAGGTGAGTTGTAGTAGAGCAACACCTAAACCAAATACCATTCTCTTTACGAAAGGTCTTTTACTCATCCAGTGGCTTGCACTGAAAACCTCTTCACTTTTTTAAAGGATGGAGTTTTTGGTGGATAGATTATTGTCTGTCATTTCCACCTAGTTTGTCACTTGGACTGTCTGACTTTAGAAGCTGATTGCTGTGAGCAGTCTTGTGACATGACTTTTGACATATCCTGATTTTCTTGTCACTCGTTCAGGCTTAGATGGACCCAAAGAGGACTTGTATAAATTGTTTGATGGAGCTGTAGTGACTGTTGAGAGTGTGAAGCTAGGGTCCTTTCTTCTGCATGCTTCACTAGATATGATGTTTGTGAGGAATGCAAATTGTAGAAAAGAGACATTATGTTGCTCCTTGTACTGAGACCCTTGAGCTAAACACCTCTCTTTGCAGACTGAGTGGCAGCCTCTTGACAATTGGGTTGACACCTCTGGTGGTGTCCAAGTATGAGAACCCGGTTAAGTAGATTTAGAAGACTCTATCTCCCTTAGCAGGTCTCCTAGCTCCCTGGGCTTTAAGGCATCTTTGCTACTTATCCTGGGAAATTTCTCAGTCTTGCCAAATAGAGACTCAATAACCTCCTGGTAGCTATATCAGTCTTCCAGGCATTCCCAAGCTGTTGTTAGGCTGGTAGTAGGACTATCTATTGTTTGAAAAATTATGTTTTGTTTTATTACCATTTGTAAATGCTTGCAACCATAATCATAAGAGAATTGTTATATGAAGACAGGATGTGCAGAGCACTGTGACCTAGATACAAAGAATCACAAAAAGAGGTGAATTGGTTCAACTGGATCAGAAGTTTATTCAGAAATGTGACAGGTGAACTTTCTGAATAAACTTCTGATCCAGTTGAGCTGATTCACCTCTTTTTGTGATTCCCTTAGCTGGATTATTGAGCATGCATCAAGACATAAATACAAAGAACTTTGCCAAAACATAACAAAGTTTTGAGACCTTGCAGAATAACATCAGGTGCAAAAAATAACTTGTGTGGTGTGCTTATTAAAATTTAAAAGGGTGCGAAACAGGATGTTGAGCAAGGCATTAAGGAGCAAAAGTGTAAAAATTGCCGACACTGCACAAGTATGAGGGCAGCTGCTGTGCAGGGGATACACAAACAACGGTTGGTTATGTGTGTTTTGTGGTTGGAACATTCATGTACTCCTTACAATAACAGAATTGAGGAGAGGGTGTGCTTTAAGAAGACAAAGTACAAACTAATGTAGATAAGAATGTATCTGTTGTTGAGGGGGCAGAGCTCTCCCAAATAAACATCTTCAACAGACAAACAGTTGTATGGTGTCATTAAAGGATCATTAACTCTCCAGCCTGGCAGAGCTGAGACTGGGAGCCTTACAACCTCCTGGCCAAGCCCCAAGCAGAGTTGCCTCAAGTTTTTTGAATCAGGCACCTATGTGTACAGCTCATATCCTCCTCACATGATCTTCAAATTCTCCCAACCATTTTGACAGAAAGCCTAGCTGCATAATATCTGATAGGTTTAATCCCTTTATGAAAGATGATTTCCATGCCCATTAAGTCAAAGGACGATCATCAAACTTGGTACTTGGTAAGTCCTAAGTCAACAAGATCACTGAATGCTAAGTACCTTCCTATGTTCCTCATACCAGTCCTGTCATCAGTATCTGGCTGTAATGAGGCTCTGTTAAGTGAATATGGGTCTGTCTGAGCAGGGGGAAGCTGAGCAGGGGGCTGATGATGAACTGCTGGCATTGGCCTTTCAGGTTGCTGCTTCTTGCGGTGTTCGTAGTCCTTCATGGTGTGTTGACGAATCACCGGCGTCACTATTTCAGGCTGCTGTGCTGCATGAACATGGTCCTTGGGTAAGAGGTGAGAAACTCTGCTTTCAAGACCAGGGACATACTCCTGTATATCTGATTTAACATTGGGTTTGATGAGAGGCAGTAGAGATGGCATATATGGTTTAAGTAGGATCTGCACACTAAAGTGTAAATGCTGTTCAACATAGTCATATGTGTGTTAAATGGTGACTCATAATAACTCTTCTTACTGGCCTCTCTATCTTCGCTTTCTACTGTTGCTTCAACAACCGGAGATTCTTCTGTTAGTGCTGCTTTCTCGTGCTGATAACTCAGCTGTTGTGTGAGCTTTTTTATCTTTAATTCAGCTTCTAGCCAAACCAAGGCCGCACGCGCACATGCAGCATCTACTTTGGCACAAGCCCTGGTCTAGACCCAAGGGACAAGGTGAAATGTTGCAACGTAGTTTCATGTAAATGGTCCTGTTCTGTTACACCATCATCAGTAATGGACGATTGATCCAATTCAGCTTCACCATTATCTGTCATTGTGCACCACAGTCCTCCAAAGACATACAAGAGGTAATGCGTACTTGCACAGTACCTTTTTGTTCCTGATGCTATAGCGCCTGCTCAGACTGAAGATGTCACCATTTGAGTGACAAAACATTTCTAAATAAACTTCTGATCCAGCTGAACCGATTCACCTCCTTTTGTGATTCCCTTACCTGGATTACTGAGCATGCATCAAGATATTGTGCCTGCTGTGAAGACACTTGTTTCTGTGCCCGGCGTGTGGGTCTATACACAAATCGAGAGCTAGTGAACAGCTTCAAGAGAAAGTTGGATGCTTGAGTCAAGTTGAATATTCTGTACTGTTGTTGTCATTCTCATGAATAATTTCTGTATAACTGGACCGATACAGAAATATATCACGAATCAATGGATACTATTTAAATGACATCATACGTCCACAGACGTAAAATTATGTAAATGACAGCTACAAAGTTATATTGTATAAATATCACATTCAAATGACATGTAAATAGCAGTACATAACTTGTAAATAATGTACATAAAGTTCCCCAACATAAAAACACTCATAGAAACGGCACTGGCATACTTGCAGTAGGAATCATATCAAAGCTATTATAATAGCTAGTTCAACAGTGGTATTACCCACATAGAAATAAATCAAATATTTAAATGTAAAATAAACAGACTCTATTACTTAATATTTGACTACTGTTATAATCAATGGTAGATGTTAATATAACTTACAAGTGATGCTTTCCGAGGCACAACAGAGGAAGGAAACGATAAGGTAGCTGGAGCTACAAGATGATCATGTGTGATGTAGCAGCTAACATATTTCCTGCTTGAAATCTAAACTATGATCTGGCTGTGTCATATGAATAAAACAACCAATGAAAAAACAATAGCAGGCAGTAAGCAAGAAAATAATTAATTACTCCCAAACATTCACTAGGGGATGAAAAATACTAAAACTGGATGCACACCTATTCAGGCTTAGTAATCCAGGTAGTTAACAAAGGGTGGTACAGAGTCCTGACGACTCACAGTTTATGTTCTAGCAAGTGGTGAGAATCGAATATTAGGGAAACCAAATAGATGCTGGCCAAGAGGATGCAACAACACAGGACAGGTAGCATGCCAAGCCAGGACCCTGCAGTCTACACTCATCTACAGGGTGGTAGCCACTCATTCAAGGATGACGATGTTCACATCCCTGATAGGGAGGAACGTTGACTTGAAAGGGGGTTAAAGAGGCCACTTACTTTAAACGAGAACACCCTTCATTGAACAGGGGTGGTGGCCTGAGAGTACATCTGTCGTCTACTTACAATGCTGTAATTCCAAATATATCCCAGTCCTCTGTGAATATTACTCATTACCACTGAATGTGCAATCAATGACCAACTTGCATATGAACCCAACCTTTTGTTGTGTGGTATCACTGTATTGTTTATAAAGCGGGGATGCTGCAGTCTCCTCAGACTGAAGATGTCACATGTTTGAGTGAAGAAAAGTCTCTGAATAAACTTCTGATCCAGTTGAGACGATTCACCTTTTTTGTGATTCTCTTACCTGGATTATTGAGCACACACCAGGATATACTCCTGTCTTCTTTTAAACCTATATCCATGTGACCTGATGCAAATGTTTTGACTAAAAATTGATCTAAAGTTCTTACAGAACGTGGCAACATGACTGCCCCACCTCCTGAGCTATGGTGCCCAAATCAACATTATAATGTAAGAAACTATCAACACTTTTATCCAGTACAAGTAAAAAAGGAAGAATACCTTCAACACATCTTTAAGAGTTAAAGAGAGGATACACAAAATGTTCATCAACATGCACCTCTAAAAACCTCTGGACTTCAATGTAATTGCTAGTGTTACCTTTGTTCGCTATCAAATTTGTAAGGCTTGTATTGAGTGCTCACCTGTTTCTTTTTCATCCATAAAACTGTTCAACATGTACATCTCTGAATAATAACACTGTGTGAAATTGCGGAGTTACTGCCATTCTATTAAATGGCAGTAACTGAGATGCTATCAATGAGGAAAAAATGATTAAAAAGAAGTTTCAGAAGAAAATTCCACTTAAAAATAACCATGAACATGGTAACGTACTCAACCACGTATATACATGGTAAATAACATGGCAGAAATTTTTCATGCTTAAATTAAGCTGTGTAATACAAATGTCAAATACTAAATTCTACACATTATTTCTAGATGTGATGTCTCTCTTACTGTGCTTTATGCTTGCTGCTGTAAGACCGCAATTTCCCCCTGTGGGACTAATAAAGGAATATCTTATCTTATCTTATCTTATCTTATCTTAAACCACAGTAAAATAATTGTGGCCTTGAAATATGGTATATAATTCACCATATTTTGCAGAAGAGACCATCCAGCTGTCTTTTGATCTGATTGCATCATTTATACATACCCTTTTATTAAAAATTGCTGAGTCAAGCACCCACTAACATCTTCTGCCTGAACACAGGCAATCCTCATTCAGCAGTTAATTCAAATGGTTCCAGTCAGTTTCAACATTGTCACACTTCTCATCATTGTCAAACAGTCTGTAATGTTCACCACAGCCAGCTGGGGAGACTTCGACACACATGTAGGTAATAATGGAGACACCTTGGGGGGACATGATTGGAAAGAACCACCTCCTTGATTTGAACCCAAGTGGTGCTTTATTGTTGGACTTTTGCGCTAGTCAATAACAAACACCATGTTCGAACATAATGATGCTCATAAGTGTAAATGGTACCAAAATACCTTGGGCAAAAACCAATTATAGATTTTGTAATCGTATCATGTGATTTAATGCAACGTATTTTGGACGCTTGGCTGGAGAGAGGAGCAGAGCTGTCAACTGACCACCATCTAGTGGTGAGTTGGGTCAGGTGGAGAGGGAAGCCTCAGGACAGACCTGGTAAGCCCAAACTTATAGTGCGGGTGAACTGGGAACAATTCAATACAATACAATACAATACAGTCATTTAGCAGAACGCTTGGAGGAGGACTCTGTCAAGAGGACCTTCAACTCCCACCCACAGCACAGCTTTTCTGGCATCCCTGAAGAGGTTAGGGACGTTGAACCAGAGTGGGCTATGTTCAAAGCTTCCACCGAAGCTGCAACTGTGAGCTGTGGTCTCAAGGTCATAGGT
Source organism: Regalecus glesne (assembly GCA_900302585.1). Taxonomy (NCBI): domain Eukaryota; kingdom Metazoa; phylum Chordata; class Actinopteri; order Lampriformes; family Regalecidae; genus Regalecus; species Regalecus glesne. The sequence continues at coordinate 8,844 of OMLC01005562.1, read as the reverse complement.
ACCTCAAGGGGTGGTAATCCACGAACACCCTGGTGGACACCAGCCGTTAGGGAAGCTGTCGGACTGAAGAAGCAGGCCTTCCGGGATAATTTATCCCGGGAGACTCCAGAGTCAGTTGCAAGATACAAACAGGCCCGAAGGACGGCAGCCTCAGTAGTGAAAGAGGCAAAGCAGCAAGTGCGGGAGGAGTTCGGGGAAGCCATGAGAAGGACATTGGGTCAGCACCAAAGCGGCACCCCAATAGGGGAAAACGGGGAACTGTCCAAGCTGTTTATAGTAAGGATGGGACGCTGTTGAGCTCAGCTGAGGAGGTAAAGGGATAATGGAAGGAACACTTTGTGGAAATCCTGTATCCAACTCACCCACCCTCTAGGATAGAGATAGAGCTGGAGGATGACGGAGGATCAACAGCAATTTCCCTGGAGGAGGTCAATGAAGTAGTCAAAAAACTACACAGTGGCAAAGCGCCAGGGATTGATGAGATCTGTCCAGAAATGCGGAAGGCTTTGGGTGTCGAGGGGCTGTCATGGATGACACGTATCTTCAACATTGCATGCAATTCTAGGATAGTGCCTCAAGAGTGGCAGATAAGAGTGGTGGTCCCAGTGTTCAAAAAGGGGACCAGAGAGCGTGTGCTAATTCCAGGGGCATCACATTACTCAGCCTCCGTGGAAATGTCTACTCTAAGGTGCTGGAAAGGAGGGTCTGGCCAATAGTCGAACCACAGATTGAGGAGGAACAATGGGGATTCCGTCCTGGTCGTGGAACAACATACCAGCTTTTTACGCCGGCAAGGATCCTGGAGGCGACCTGGGAGTATGCCCATCCAGTTTACATGTGTTTTGTAGATCTGGAGAAGGCTTATGACCGAGTCCCCCGGGATATATCGTGGGAGGTCATGTTGGAGTATAAGATAAGAGGGTCATTGCTCAAGGCCATCCAATCTCTCTATGCCCAAAGCAAGAGTTGTGTCAGAATTCTGGGTAGTAAGTCAGACTCTTTCCCAGTAGGAGTTGGTATCCGCCAGGGTTGCTCCTTATTACCTATCCTGTTTGTGATCTTCATGGAGAGGATCTCCAGGCATAGTCGTGGAAGAGAGGGGTTGCAACTCAGTGAATTTAGGATGAAATCCCCTTTTTTTGCGGATGTTGTGGTTTTGATGACGTCATCGGTCTCTGACCTCCAACGCTCACTGGATCAGCTCACAGTGGAGTGTGAAACGGCTGGAATGCGGATTAGTACCTCTAGATCTGAGACCATGGTTCTAAGCAGGACACCAGAGGATTGTCCAATCAGAATAGGGAATGAGTCCTTACCCCAAGTGAGAGAGTTCAAGTATCTCGGGGTCTTGTTCTCAAGTGAGGGGAGAATGGAGCATGAGTTGGACCGGAGAAATGGAGCTGCTGAAGCAGTATTGCACTCCCTTTACCAACCCATCATTACCAAGAGAGAGCTGAGCCAGAAGGCAAAGCTTTCGATCTACCAGTCAATGTTTGTGCCCACTCCCTCCTATGGCCATGAAAACTGGGTCATGACTGAAAGAACAAGATCACGGATTCAAGCAGCTGAGATGGGTTTTCTTAGGAGGGTGTCTGGTGTCTCCCTTAGAGATAGGGTGAACAGTTAAGACATACCTGAGGGACTCGAAGCAGAGCCACTGGTCCTACAAATAGAAAGAAGCCAGTTGAGGTGGTTCGGGCATCTTATAAGGATGCCACCTGAACGCCTCCCAAAAGAGGTTTTTAAGGTATGTGCAGCATGGAGGAGGCCACGGGGTAGACCAAGGATCAGATGGAGGGATTATATCTCCACACTAGCCTGGGAACGCTTTGAGATCCCCCAATCAGAGCTAGTGGATGTTGCAAGGGAACGGAAAGCTTAGAGTTCCCAGCTAAAATTTGCTAGCTCCGCAACCCGACACCAGATAAGCGGTTGACGAAGGATGTATGGATGGAATAATAATAATAATAATGTATTGGCACTTGTTCTTTTGCTGCTTATGCTAGGAAATATTTCAGGACATAGAATCCCCCCCACTTTTTGTGACAAGTGCCATAAGATCTGTGATAACCATGGTAAGTCAGGACCTCAATCTAGCATCCCATCCAAAGGACTGCATCTCTTACAGCACAGTGTCCCAGTTAGTGCATTGGGATTTCTATTTCTATTTGGAACAAAGGAGAGACTGCTCCCTACAGGCCTATAAACATCACTTCTAGCAGCAACTTACTCTTAGGAGGTCTCCCATCTAAGTACAAGTAAATCCATATCTTGTAACCTTCGCTCTTTCGGTAGAGCCAGGCTAAATTGAATTAAACTGTTTTATTTTCAAAATGCCTAAGGCCAGTTGAATTTGTTATCTGAATTTAACCCAACCCATTGTATAGGATTAGTGAACGCAGCTGCTGTGTGGTGTTTGATGAGGAGTTAGGGGTTAACTGTCATGCTCGAGGACACATCAATATGCGGGGACCAGGGATCAAACCACCAGTTTCCGATTATTAGATGACCACCCTACCCCCTGAGCTATGCTGTCCCTTAACTGTAAGTTGGTATGGCTGATGATACACTGAAGTGTATTACAAAAGATCTTTCATATGAAAAGTGGATCATTAAATCATACTTTGATGTGTAATTGGGTGTGATATTTACATCATCCCCACCATTTCTACACTGTCAATAGAAAGGGACAGGCAAGCTGTTGGAGCTGGTGATAAGGGACACAATCTGTTTGTGAGGTCGGGAACTACTGATGTATCATTTGACCCTTTAACAACATAACACTTTAAACATTTGGGGTGTTTGTCAAGATATATCCTTTCAGTAAGATTTTTTGGATTCATTCAAATAACTGAGTGGTGATCAATGACCTGTTATAGGGCCCAGAATAATATATGTCCATGTGTTTATACACCGTAAAGTACTTTCAGAGGTCACTGGATGAGAAAAGTGCTATATAAAAATGAGTCAATTTAACATTTACTTGTCTTTTCTATGTTGTCTTTGGTACATAGGTTTGGAATATGTTGGGGTGATAGATCAAAATGGGATGGAGGTTAGGGAAGTAGAGATGAAAGAGGAAATGGACAACAAGAGTGGGGGGATGACGAAGAAAATGAAAAAGCAAAGGAAAGAATGAGAAGAGTGATTGAACTTGCTGAACCAACCAGATTATGTTGGAGGAATACAATTTATTGAAGTGCTGGGAGATGGCAATCTCTTTATTGGATGTGTTGATCTTACACAGGTGAATAAAGCAATTAACATGAAAGAAATTAGAAATAGCAACACAGTGGAAAAAATAAACATGAGAAGGGGTTGAGGAGGAGCGACTACAGGACTTTCACTTAGCATAAAAGTGAATTAGCTCAAGAGTAATGGAAAATGTGGCAATATATGGTGATACGCATAACCAACATGAAGAGGATGACAGAAGACAAAAGCTGGATAGCGAAAGGTTTAGGATTCAAGAACTTTGTTGTCATTGTGCAACCATTAAAAAATTGCAATCATGTTGACCTCAAATAAAAAAAGGTTATATTAGATATCAGTAATGAAAAGTAGAGAGTCTGAATACTAAATGCAAAATATAATCAACATAAAGAAAAAGAATACAGTTAACGATAAAATGCAGCTTATGAGGTGCAAAAACATCATCAACAAAAAATGTAATAAGGGTGCAGCGGACAGATGGAGTGGCTTAAAGTGACATGTGGGTAGGTATTGTAATTTTTGCGAACAACCAATGGTAACAGCACCCCAGTCTCATCAGACTGAGATGTCCAAGCACCACAGCTTTGATAAGAAGCTACTTTTCAGTTGTTTGTGCATATGCAGGTTGAGCTGAAGTGCCGACCTGATGCAAAAAACTAAATCCAATAGTGTTCAGGGTGCTTGAAACTGATATGGCAGCCTTTGACATAGATTTAATAACATTTCTGTGTATATGAGTGGTATGATGTCAGTATCTCATGTGTACCTGTGGTCTGTACTCAGAAGTCTTTGTAGTTATGGTGGTCAACTACGGGACACTGTTTGGCATATGAAACCAGCCTTTTGTTGTGTGGTATCACTGTATTATTTATAAGCTTGGGGATGCTTGCAGTCAGCTCAGACTGAAGATGTCACCGGTTTGAGTGACAAACAGTTTCTGAATGAATTTCACATCCATTGAATCAATTCAAGGGGCGGCATCGCTCAGTGGGTAGAGCGGTCGCCTGGCGAGCAGAAGGTTGCAGGTTCGATCCCCGGTCCTGCAGAGAAGCGTGTCGAGGTGTCCCTGAGCAGGACACTGTTCCCCTACCTGCTCTGCCCTGTGATACACTGGCGAACTATACAGGGTGTACCCCGCCTCTCGCCCAATGAGAACGGAAATAGGCTCCAGTTCCCTCGCGACCCGATTTCGGACATGCGGTTGACAATGGATGGATGGATGGATGAATCGATTCACCTTTTTAATGATACCTGCAGAGAAGCGTGGTGAAGGGTCCTTGAGCAAGACATTGTTCCCCTAATTGCTCTACCCTGTGATGGACTGGTGACCCTTCAAGGTTGAATTCCGTGACCCAACTAC
>OMLC01005554.1:2485-24152 GCA_900302585.1 Regalecus glesne | reverse complement strand
CACTAGGCCTCACTAGTCCACACATCATGGTCTTTTGGGGAAAGCACAGTGCTTGGCCGTCAGAGGAGAATGAAGCAGAGTACTTTCCCTTCACTTAACCAAGAGGCCTGGACGACCCAGAGGGGGACACTAGTGAACCCACAATACTTTATCCAACCTAACCCTTATACCCATGTGAGGCTTAGCCAGTTATGACCCACTAACTATGGACCTCTGGCTGTGGTTAGAATTGGGATTCAAACCCCCAACTGCATGATGCAGTTGGGGGTTTGAATGTATGCATGATGTAGAGATATACTGAACATAGGTGGCTTAATCCCCCCACACCACCAAAGGCCCAGGCAAGTCATTTTCAATAGAAGATGGTGACTTGGAGCTGCAAACAAGCACTATGATAGGATAGAAATCGTCGATGAGCTAGTTTCGACTTTTTATAGGACGCCAATGACACAGAGAAGCATCAAACAATCATGATTTGTGTTTTTCCCCCACTTACAGTCCTTTTCTCCTCTACCAAGAAAGTCTCTATCTCAGTCTAAACAGAAGATACATTTATTCTAGCTGTTATGCAGTTCTCCGTGCTGTGCGTATAAACCTACATGTTTTATGTACCGGGACATAAACAAAAACCAATGGAGCTTTGCAGAAACATATCATCTCTGCCTGCTTCATCGTCACCCTGATTTTCCCTGCAGCAAGACACAGAGTCTGTCCTCAGTTATACTGGTTCTGTGGTGTCGGGTATGTCTCTTTCCATTTTTTTGTAGGAAATAATGAGAAAAAATAGCATCATGTATGTGAAGCAGAGCTGTTGTCCCAGTTGGTTCGATCGGTTCATCTGGACACGTTTATGGAGAGAGACGTTCTGTTTCCCAGCCAAGTAACCACTTCCAACTTTCTGTGATGTCCTTACCTGGAATTTTGACCATGCAGAAAGACACATCTGTTGTGTTTTACTTTGTTGGGAACAGAACGATATAGGATCATTGTCTTAACTTTGCAGTTGGGAGGAGGTCTAGTAATGACTGTGTGTGTTTTGATTACCTGATGTTACTTCTTGGTTGCATTGTATTCTGAGGGGATGCTTAACATTGGCAATGTAAAATAGCTGCTTTTGCAGTGATTAAGCAGAGCTAAAATCAGCTCATCTGAATCAAGTTTATACCTAACCAGCAACCCAGAAAAGCAACCTGACACATCAGAAACAGTTAAATAACTCTATCAAAAGACTGATCAGTGAATAAGTTAACGGTAGGATTATGTTTTACTTGTCTCCGTGTGTAGTTTTAAAGGGGTGGCTGAGGTTGCCAATGCCCCCTCTACCATCTGATTGGTCATCCCAGATGACTCCCAAAAATATTCGCCATGTCATTTGGTTTCCACCTCGTTGTGGGGCACCTGTTTGGCAAGCATTTTTATTTCTGCCAAGACACTCTGTCATGTCTATACCCTGTAGGTTTGTCTGTTCTGCTTTCTCTTTTGAAGATCATCTGTCTTGGTGGTATTGATCCAGTAGCACATATAGTGTATGATAGTGTATTTTGTATCTGGCTATGCTGGCTGTATTGGCACTAACATGATACATCTTTGAGAGTGTATGTGTGTGGGGGGGTGTTGCAGTTTGTTACTGAAGGCCCTGACTGAAGCTACAAACTATATGCAAATGATCCAGCTAAACGTGAGACTTGATGTCAGTTTATGAACGAGTCGAGTTTCAATCCATATTTGCGAGGCGATTTTAGAGCAGTTGTCTCGTAATCAGAAGCTTGGTAGCTGGATCTCCATCCTTGCAGAGAGCATGTTGAGTTAGCAAGTCAACTACTAACTGTTCAAGCCCTGAGATAGAGTGGTGACTTGTCCAGAGTGTTTCCCCGGCGTACAACCAGTGAGTGCTAGGATAGGCCTCAGCGTGGCTTTGTGACCCGACTTCAGATCGGCTGTTGACTATGGATGGATGCATACATTGAACGGTTAATAGCTCATTTATTAACTTCACCCTGCTAAACACAATCTTAAATGTAGGCGATTTATGAATCAGACTGAGCCAGCTGAGCTGATATTTAATTAAGCCTCAAATTAACTAGCGCCATATGTCATCAATTAACATGAGTTTACCTTAGTATGATGCAGAGTATGTACTTTATTCAATATATCAAGAAGGCTATTACCAGCCTGTATTTAAAGCTTAAGCAGTTTAAATGAGTGATCCCAAGAGTAGTCAGTGGCCACTCTTTCAAGAATCAGGAGAAGAATCCGTTCAGTCGAAAACCTTCTGGAATGTCATAATGTTGATTACACCAATAGTTGTTTTAATGGGTTGAGTTTGAATTAATTTCTATCATCTTCAGTTGTTTGATGAGTCCAACCCCTATATAGGAGTTCAGTTTGGGGGTTGTGTCTGGGCCATTTTAGAGTCTGATCTTTTAATAAACAGAGTAATTTGGCTGAGATCAGACGGGCAAGTGGTTTGGGAATGATTTCCATTAAGAGTGACAAAGAAAGACAGGAGTAGGGACCAGTATATCAGAGGAACAGCTCAGGCTGGAGGGTTTGGAGACAAAGCAAGAGAGGCCATACTGAGATGGTTTGGACATGTGTGGAGGAGAGATGCTGGTATACTGGGAGAAGGATGCTGAATATGGAGCTGCCAGGCAAGAGGAGAAGAGGAAGACCAAAGAGGAGGTTTATGATGTGGTGAGGGAGGACATGCAGGTGGCTGGTGTGACAGAGGAACATGTAGAGGACAGGAAGAGATGGAGATGATGATCTGTTGTGGTGATCCATAACAGGAGCAGCTGAAAGTAGTAGTAGTAGTAGTAATAGCTTGATTTATCTTTGTTGTTTACATGATTTTTTCAATTTGAACACATTTATCTACTATTTACTTTGTTTTTTGTACTTTGTTGTTGAAGGATACTGTCTTAGTACATCTGCTAATGCTTCTGGACACATCTTCAGTGATGTTCCCGGACTTGTCGGATATTTCAGGACTTTTCAACAATCAGAATCTAGTCCAAGTGTGGAGTTGTCTGGATTGTGAGACTAGGTATGCAATAACTTAATGAGCCACCAAGCACATGTGCCTCCTTCAGGAACATCCAACCCAAGAAGCCTCCACCTGCGGCATTTGCAGAAAGGGCGCTGCCTCAGATTTCTAAAGGCCGAGAAGAGGAGATAAGAAAGATCCTCAGGACCAACTTGCAGAAGACACGTCAGAGGGTAACAACACTCCTATTTTACCAAATACGCAGTCATATTTCCATCCTGCATTTTTATACAAATTTCATCATTTCATATGAAAAAGTGGAAATCAACCCTCCCAAAAATGCATAAAAGTTGCAGCATTTGATTTACTTGAAATTCATTCAACATTTGGATGGAATCATGACTACTGTTGATTTTAAGGATTCATAGAGGTTCTGTGCTCATGGATCTGCCTATAATATGTAGATATACTATATCAAGTCAGAAAGTTGGACGAATCCTCTGTGATCCTTGTGGCATATACTCATTAACAGTGCTCCATCAGATTTTCTCCAGAAAATTAAACTCAAATGAGAGAAGGTTTGCACCCAGCCTGCCACTTCTGAAGTCATGATTATTACAGGATCTTGAAATGCATAAATGACTGCAGGAAGCCTATTCCATTTATTTACATGACCACCATGAACTGAGTGTGTCTGCCGGATTTTCTCTCCTTTTTACAGCTTCGCTCCTACAACCGTCACACCCTGATTGTTGACCCCTTTGAGGACCACTTAAGCAAAATGTTCATGAAGAAGCAGAGGATTATTGACCTGGAGAAAAAGGTATCATAAAGCCGGCAGTCTTAGTAAAAAGACAATCTGTTAGAGGCATTTTCAGCTAGCTTTATGTTTGCGTGTTGTGTTAAATTCTAATGCAAAGTAAAGAAAGTCCACCTGAACCATAGCCCATCTTGACCGGTCATCATTTGTTCTCATCATTATTCCCTCTGTCGCCAGTGTAGCCAGTGAAATGAAGGTGTGTTCATCCCAGTGTTCGCCACCCAGCTCTTGTACCTAAAGCATAGGAAAACTTGTTCGAGAAGCACAAGCATGCTTCACTTGCTCCTAGAACTATGCATTGGAAAGAATTTGGTGATTTGATTTAGACTGCAATATAAATGAATAAAAGTGCTGCACTAAAACTGGATCCCCTACACTCTTAGATGGAGCGTGGAGGATTAGGCCAGATGCCCTCCCTTCCTGACGCTCCATGGTGGCTTTAAACCCATTATGCCCAGCTTGTCATTTCCTGACATGGCCGCTCTACCACTGTCACAGTTTGATGTTATGGGATATGTTATGAGACTGCAAATGCTGACAATTGCAATATTTGTCCACACTTTTCTAAATATGTCCTTTCTAAAAGACCTTGAGGTGAATGAAATCAGAGAATTGGAGTCATAACTAGTGTGGTGCTAGCAACACCTGCTGTTGTGGTTCTCTGCAGCCCTGTTGTAATACTGCACCTGCTATCTAGTGGCCACTGATATAAACAACATGATGAAATAATGCCAAGGCCCTGTATCTATGTGGTTTACATGTACTTCTCCTGGATCAGCACCTTGATTTGGGGGAGAAGCGTGTATGTATAAATGATCCCAACAGTGAAAAAAAGAACTGCCGATAATGATCTTTGCTCCTAATCCTCAGAACTGATGCAGTGTTTTGAAGTCAATACAACTTGGTGAAAGACAGCATCGTGACACTTCAGTGTGTCATTTCTTTGTCTTTTTTGTGTATCATTATTTTTCCTTCACCCCTTCTCGCTTCTGCGACATGAGTGTAACTTGTGGTGGTCTTACATCTTAGCTAACCAGGACTTTTCCTGTACCCATGTGTTTCCAGATAACAGACATGAGCAATTACCTGACGGTGCCTGCTGGCCCTCAAGACTCTCCGACCATCTCTAGGGCTAGACTGGCCTCAGGTAAATCAATCAATCCTTGCAAACACAGGAAGTAACAAACCAAGACGGCCACCACCGTTTTTCTATGATCACACACATTGCTAATAGATAGATGGCTAAGGGCCGTAGCATTTCACTAGAGGACCTCTAGGGTTGGTAGTTACAGTCCATAAGACCTAAGGTAGTATCAGTTGATAGTCACTTGGCATCAAGACGCATTGCAACTGTGACCGTTTCAGCCGCTGCCATGTCCCACTCGTATATTTCCTCTGTGGTGGAAATATGTTTGCATGTGCTGGCCACCATGTAAACCAGTGTGTGGTTTCATTTTAGGTAGAGATACTGATTTTAAACCTGCTCAGAAGCAGAAAGAGGCCGAAATCAGTCCAGGTATGTAGTGAGTGTAGAGAAGATGCGTTCTCAGTTGTCGTAACCCAAAGTGATGGTCCTAACATGCATGATTTTTATTTTTATTTTTCTGCTTGTTAATCATTCTGAATGCATCATGCATGCGGTCATGCGGTCATTTGATGACATGAATGACAGGTCCAGGGGTGTAGTCAATTTCCTATGCGCCTGTGGACAGCCCCTCCATTTTTATGTGATCACTGTGGAGCTTCACCTTTAATTTTTCCCTCACATGTCACAAAGTCATCTCCAACCAAAAATTGTACAGAGTGTGCCCGCATGCGTCTCCAATGGGAAAATCAGTTTCCTGCTTGTATTCTCACCATCATGCTGTGAAATAATTCAAAGAACCTTTGACACCTACATCTGTCTTATTCATACAATGGGGTAACTTTGTTCACCTGAAGTTTTGTGGACCCTTATCCATGAATCGTATGTTGTTATTTTACATGCACGCTGATGGACCCATTTCCCTTTCCTTTTCGGAGCAAATCAGAGTTAATCTGATGGTCGAACACTAACACTGTGTGTGTGTGTTGTGCCCCCTGGCTTCTTCAACTAGACCCGCAGGCCTACAGTATGAAGTCAATGTCGGATAGCGTGCCCACCATCCAGGTGGACCTGGCCTCACCTCAGTCTCCAGACTCTGTCAACCTGATGGACGAGTTCAGACGAGCCGGCCATTCTTCACCACGAGGAGAAGGTGGGGGTGAGGAGGATCAGGGCCTGATGATGAAGCCCCCATATGAGACAAGAGGCAAGGCGGGGGAGTCAGCGGGAGCCAAGGACCAGCAGAGGCTGGTAAGGTGCTTGAGCGACCCAGGTCCCAGCGCAGACGAGGATGAAGATCAACCCTTCCTCTAATGAGGTCACTCCTTTCAGGACCTGACGGCAGAAGAGAGGGGGACCGCTTTCCTAATCTACTGTAAATTATCCCTTGGTTTAGAAACCAAGCAAGCCAAAACTGTTTAAAGGAGAACGAACAGCGTTAATTGTACAAAAACCAAATACAAAGTTAAATGAAATTGCTTAATGAGGGGGCCGTCAGTTTGTTATTATTATCGGTCTTTATTTTTGTTAAAGAAAATGGAATCATGGGAGAACCTCAACTGTTATATATGGGAGACGTTGAGTTTAGGGTAAATAGTCAGAGATGGGAGGATCTAACTATGCATTACCAAAGCTTTGGACTATTTTAGTGTCAGATGATGTGTTTATTCATTGATCGACTGTTGACATGAGTTTATGCTTTTACAATCATATTTCACTTCTTAAAAGCTATGTTCTGTCAGATGGGAACAGTGCGTCGTGCAGGGCCTCTATCCCAAATGTAACCAAGGGAGCATTTTAATGTCATTTTTCCTTCCCATCACGGCACCCTATTTTTTTAGACATTCCTTTGAGGCCAGTATTTCAGGAAAAAGTCGACTTGAAGTGCTGCATGTTCCAATTTACAGACTGTAGCTTGTACGTAAAATCGGTTTGCCTTAATTTGTCACGCACACACACACACACACACACACACACACACACACAATCTTTAGCTTTTTGCATTTTGATCACAAATGAAACTTTATTTTCAACATCATGTTTTAATTCCAGAGGTGCAAATGGCTTTCTGTTTGACTCGTCAGCCAGTTCGACCTGGAGTTTTTCTTCCATCCAAAGCATCCAACAGACAACAGGAACATTCAGATCCATCTAAGTCACCTCCCAACACTTTGCTCTCCTTTAACCCCTCACTCGTTGAGGTCAACAGCTTTGCCCTGCGGTTAAAGAATGTTAGGACTTAAAGAAGCCGCGGTGTAAATATTGCAACCTGGTCACTCAGCAGTGCTTGAGACAAATGCAGCACACTCAGAGCTGAGGGCTTGCCGAGCCTACCGCGTTAGACGAAGCTTGCAGTGATGCAACACTGACGATGCTATGATGTTGGTGGTACTGTGTGATTTTCACAACCAACCTGAATTTGCACCAGATATTTGGTCCGGTCATGTTTCCACCTCGCATATCAGTATTTTACCTCAGTTAAGAACTCCCTTTAAGTGAATCAGTCACCGTTATCATCCTCTTTATCATTATCTTTGTCATCGTCTCTGAACCTCTTCAGTGTTTGGGTTTCTTCCAAATATGTTTGTATTGTGCAGAGTTGCACACAGCATCATCCAAAAGACAAGTGTCTGGACTTGCTTCTGTTGATTTAGACTTTTCTAGTTATAATGTTTTGATCAAACAAGCCATAATCTACTGTATGTACACATTTTTGTAAATTTAAGTACAGCAATGTGATCCTATCCAAGTCATTTCACCCTTAATCAACATATTGTCGACATTAGACCAGGGCCAGCAGTTTGCTGTGGAAGAGCAGTAAAAGATGGCAGCAGCTACACCCACTCCTCCAGGAGTCCCAGTCATGTCAATTTTAAATGGACTCATTTTATATGGAGCTGCTTTGGTCTACTGACCGATCAAAGCGCTTCACAATGCATGCCTCACATTTACCCATTCCCGCACACATTCATACACTGTGCTTGCCATGCAAGGCTCCAACTTTCTCATCATGAGCGGCTAAGGGTTCGGTGTCATGCTCAAGGACACTCTGACATGCTCTCTGGTGCAGCCAGGGATCAAACCAGTGACCTTCCCATTACTAGACAACCTGCTCTACCTCCTGAGCTAAGCCAGCCTATAAATAAAAAACGTCATGATGCTTTTCTTGACTGGCACCCTGTAGAGAGAGACCTGCTCTTTTCTTAAGCAGTCCTAACAACCTCCAGCACACACAACCACACAAGTATGTTATGGACCAGTCAGGTCCAGGGTGTGTAATACTAGTCCTAAGTTGTGTAGAAAAGATGAAAAATGAGGGTAGAAACAAAAATGATAGGCAGATAGTAGGCTACCTTACCAAGGTAGCAGATCAGCAGTTACCAGGTCCCTCTGACAAGGTCTCTTGGGATGGTCTCAGCTCCTGTGAGCTGCAGGCTCTGTCTTGGCATTCAATTCCCTTTAGGTTGATAATGAATGGATCCCCAAGAAAAAAAAAAAGTTGGTTTTCCTCCAAGTCCTTGAGCTGGAAAGTTTTGACCCTGTTGTGTCCTGAAGAGCATGTCCAAAGTTCCCAAGACATAAAAGGCCCAATCCCTCAGCTTTAAAATGGGTTTCAGCCCCATCTTCACACTTTAAATTCACACTAAATTCTCATTCTAACTCGAAAGGATTCGACCCCATTAATTTCCATCTCCACACTGCAGGTACCAGCACCATTTATCCATCTTTCTGTGTACTTGCATCGACCATCTTTGAGGCATGTGTAGTAAAGTGCTTTGCGTGGTCGCTAGACCAGAAAAGTCCTATATAAAAATGAGTCCATTTACTATTTAATTTCATGGATATAAGCCCATTCTCACTCTTCTAGCCTTTAAGGAACATTTAATCCCCGAGTCACCGCCGAGTTTTAGCATTGTCAATGACATATGAAGGAGACTTTAGAATAGGAACCCATTCATGGCTTTTCACCTCCTTCAAAGCCAAGACTCTTCATAGCCATGCCATGGTAACACAGTATTTCTATGCAGCAATACATGTGTAAAATATGTATATTGAACCTAGTGTGTTTATGGATTCCCTTTAAGACTCATGTCCTGTAAGTTTGCCTTCATGTAAAACACTGACACACATTTGCTTTTCCACCAATGCTGAGGCTGAAATCCAGCATGGGCATGATGGCTAATTGAGACAGGAGATTAATTCACAGCAATTATTGCAAATCCATTTGGGAGGTTGAAGTATGGTTATCTCCCAAGCAGGCTCAAATGCAGAATAGGGTCATGTTTATTCTGCAAGACTAAGCGATGATCTTGTGAGGAGTAGAGCGACGCATGAAAGTCAGTGCTGAAGACTCGTGTCTACCCAGGGTGAGTGTGAATGTGCTGATGATCCATTCTGTTGCTAGTAATTACTTGGTGCTACAACTGACATTAAGTAATTACTGGGAAAAATGACTACTGTTCAAACGCCTTACAGTATTTTTTCTGCTTTTCAGTTCATGCATAATGCTGAAGAGCAGCACAGTTAATGGTTTTATTCTGCGCCTGGTTGCATTCCTGATTCCTTGGTGGGAGAACTTTCTACAGGAAGAGTAGAGCTCAACTACTTTCTCCACATTACAAACCACTCACAAGCTAGTCATTCAGTTCCGTATCCAACACAGCCCATCAGCTACGGAGACTTGAGTAAAAGCACTCTTGCAGTTGGGGGTTTAGCTTTTTAGGTGTCACGGTGATAACTGACCCCCTTGCTTGAGTCTCATGAGGTAGCCTTTCATCTTGCTTTCAGAGTAGCTGCCATCACAGCCAATATGATCCGTAGAAATTCTTCCACTTGCACTTGCTTCAGAAGTCAATACGACATAATCGCAGAGGATCATTTGTCTACATGTGATCGTGTGTTCACACACATCCATGTGTATCTATGCGGGAATCTCAGTATGTAGCTAAGCCCGAGTGAGTCCTCTGACACATCCCATGTGTCCTCATGCCTCAAACTGAGGTTAACCGTGGCTGAGTGATGAGAAGGTCAAATAGATAAATCCTCTGACCAAATGGAATGTATGTTCCGAAAAGTGGGAACAGGTGACCGAACGTGGCGTTGCTGAAAATGTCAATACAGACAAGGCTGATGAGAGAAGGGTGGATGAATATCTTGGCTTTGCTGGGGGACTGACTAAGCAGTGCCCCTTCCACCCATTGCATTAAAAACATTGGTGTTACACGGCAATATGTGATTGTTTAAATTTGATTGTTTAAAGTTGACAATGGATGGATGCATGTTGAAAATCACATTATAAAGTTATCCTGAAACCACAGAAAGTGCAACTTCCACCTAGAAATAGCCACACTAAAGCCATACCTAAACTCAACCAGAAGATGGGAGGACTCCACCTATCTGCCACCAAACTCTGGGTGGGTGGGTAGGTGGGTGTTGCCCACTTTTTAGAAAGCTTAACCATGGTCGCAATTTTCCAAGGCCACAAATCTTGCTGTGACACCGGTATTAACCTGGGAGTGTTGCGTTTGCAAAGTTTTCAAAGCCTTGTGTGAACTGCAGCTAGCTTTAGGAAACCCAGCTTTGAGGATTACACTTTGAAAATCACACATGTTGATGTGTTGCTTGCAGTGCTGTTAAGGATACTTTGCACATCATCATTACTGATGGCATCCATTCATCATTTTGCCTTTCTAAACTTTGCCCTGTTGGTACAATCGATCTAAAAAAAAAAAAAGAAAAAAAAAGATTTGGTTGCATGAAGAACACAGCAAATACCGTGCAATACTGTATATAAAACACTCCTCTTGCCTCCAAGTGTGAATATGTGTAGTTGTACTGTATGGTTCCAAAGCAGAGAGTCATATAGTCAAAAGTACTCAGTCAGCATTAGCTGATGGACAGATGGCATTTCCTAAAACTTAGGGACCTGACTAGAAAAATCCCCTTTATAAAAGAAACTTGAAGATGGTTACCCAATGGAGGACATCCCATCTGTGGTCGCTTCACATTATTCCCAAAGTCATGCTTTCTTCAAGGCAAACATTGTCCTGTATGTTCTCCAGGGTAATGTTTGGTGCACAGACCTCAATTATAAGCCATACAGCCTTTGTAAGAAACTATGTTGTTGTATTCATCTATCGCAATGTCGTATGCACATCACTTTGCCTTTTTTGAGCGTTTTCTTGGAGCTGCTATTGTCCTCCTTGAACCAAAAAAAGAGAAGAGAAGGTTTTATTTAAGTCACATGTGTCTTTTAGGCTTATTTTTCTTTCCAAAATGTCGACATCGAATGCTCTTTAGCGGCAATGTATTGTTCCACGTTGGATGCGGTGGATCTGGCCTCAGTGTCTACACTGATATACAATGTAAATGCTCGTGTCCCGCACAGGCCAGACCTGCTTTCGGTTTTCTTCTGCATCACTGACTGTGCTTTATTCCATGCTGAATGTGCTTTACTTGTTTGACTGCTGTACCGCACAAGGGTTCACGGGGCGTTTCGAGATTTATCATCAGCTACACAGTACAAAGTCCCCTTCTACCCCCATTTTACATTGTGTCTTGAGCTTTACAAGTTTTCACATGCTTTTCACTGTGGGTTCTTTTCATTTTTTGCATTACCTCAATATGAAAGCACCCCACTGGTATTTGGAACCAGCTACACAAAACTTGAGAACCAGTGCTATCTGGAGCCCCTCACTCCATAGAGTCCTCATCTTTGTTTTAAAGTAATATAAAGAATTATTATAATTATGAAGGGTTTTGCTCGCAATACTTTTGTTGCTAAACTGATTTATTTGCTGTCAAATAATACACCACTGTCTGTATGTGATACATAACCATGTGCAAAATGCAACACCGATGTGTTGGTAAGCAAATGGTTGTCCTAAATGCCTTCATATACTGTAAAGTCTCATTACTCTGGACCTGCATGCTCTACAGTGCAGCTGCTGTGGAAACACAAAGGCAGTAATAACACAGGATGCACATAGTCTGACCCCCGATTTCATCTTCCTCCAGTGTACCCGATCCTGCTTCTCTCGAGCTCTGCCACCTTTACACTACACCAAGCACTTTAACAAAGCAGTACCTTTATCCGACAACACTAACATCAACCAGAGAAAAGAAGCAAGCAATAAGGGACTCTGTTTCACCATATGTGCTGCAGCACGTGGCTCCTGAGTGACAGAGGGAACCCATAGAGATGAGAATGCATAGTGTAATGGCACCTCATAACAAGAGGAGGGTCGGCTTCATATAGGAAGGACATGGGGTGCTCTATTGAATCATGGGTGAAACCCCTCCTCCCTAATTTGGCTTTGCCCTTGTTTGACTCCAAGCATGGTTTCTCCTTTACTTCCTACAGTCGCGCTGTAGTTTGCGTGGACTCGTTGAGTGCAAATAAAACTTTTGCAATAACTTCTTTTTATTTTCTATACAGTTCAGTAGGAATACACGAGAAGCAGATATATTGCAAATCTTCAAAAGTGTTGCACAAAACCTAACCTACTAAGGATCAAACACTTGTGCACTGTCTTGTTAACAACTAGCGTTTAGCTTTTAGCATTCCATCCCTGTTCCCTCGACAGCTAACAGCCGGTGATCAGACTAATTCTATGAAACTATACGTCAAGATTAAAGTTTTAGTTTGTAACAAGACTTGTGTGGATTCTCATACTTTATCACATGCTTCATGTTTGTCTTGACCAAAGGAAAGAAGACTCAGAGATGGATGATGATAGATAGAAGAGGCTCTATTTGTCATTGTACGTACATATGTATATAATGAAATTTGTTTTCTGTATTTAACCCATTGTATTGTCTAGGAGCAGTGAGCAGCTGCAGGGCCCAAGGAGCAGTAAGGAGTTCAGTGCCTTGCTCAAGGACGCTTTGACACGTCTCTGCAGGGACCGGGGATTGACCCTCCAATCCTCTGATTACTAGACAAACCTCCTACCTCCTGAGTTATGCCCCCCCATAGGTTCTTTGGTATCTCAACTCTCCATAGGCCCTCAGTGTGTACTGGACCAGCATGGGAATTCTGCTCAGACCAAGATTAATTCTATTTATACAGACTTCAATCAGGGGTGGCACTGCTGAGGAGGTAGGGCAGTTGTTTAGTAGTCATAAGACTGGTGGTTCGATCCCCGGTTGTGTCCTCGAGTACGACACTGAATCTCTGACTGCTCAACTCCTGAGATGGAGTATTGACGTGTCCAGGGTGTCTCCCCACCTTTCCTCCAATGAGCACAGGGTTAGGCTCCAGCATGACCCCTTGACCTGACTTGGCTTAAGCAGTTGGCGATGGATGGATGGACAGACCTAAATCACACGGATCAATCCTATAGGACTTTGTACTCTACCGACAAGGAGATACTCTACAGGAAATAAAAGCTTGTCAGGAAAAAAAGAGAAACCTCAAGAGCACAAAAGTAGAGCGCCCCCTTCAGGATGGATAGGCATACAATGACACCAAGTGAACAGGAGAGTAGATATTTAGTATGAAAAGTCATCAAACGCATACACAAGTTACATAGGAGCAAAACAGAATACTCACTACTGATAACAAGATAAGGCTACATAACTGCTCCTCTGCTGGCTCTTGGTGCCAAACTCGGTGGAGAAGGAGGAGAGGATGCTCCATTTCATTAAGATCAGACAAATACTCCACCGCTGCCACAAAAACACACTTTCTACATTGGTTAAGCCTCTGGGTAGACCGCCTGTAAGAGAGCCAGGAAATATGTGTTTTGGATGTTGAGTCGAGTAAATTCAGAATCAAGTGGCTGTCCTGCCAAAATATAATGGGATTTCCAGTCTTGGCAGTCAGACAAGCAGTATAAGAAAAACAGAATGTAAATAACCCAGATGGAGAGCGGCGGCACCCTCATTTGGTTGTCTGCCTGACTCCGATTCTGTTTCCATTAAATGGAAGAAGAAAAAAACACTGTGACTGATCTGCTTGTCAGATGCTTTGCCTTGAGGTCCAAATGCAGCATAATTGTCTGGATGGGAAATGTGATCATGACATTTGACTCTTTCCCGTCACTCTGCCCTCTTATCATCCTCTGACAGAAATGGATGAGCTTGGTGGATGAGTTTGGTGGCTGAGCTCACTGCATATGAAAAGAACCTGAGCACTGACTCCAGCTGCAAATGGCCTCAGAGCTGTTCAGGTGACTCAGACACCAGAGACGAGCTGTAGTGGGCACAGCTTGTCCCCTTAGCACCAGCAGGCAACAAGTGCAGGAGTCAAAGCACCCTGATGAAAGCTGGAGCTGATATTCCTGCCTCATGGGATGAGTCTGTGATGGAGAGGCTTTCGGAGGAGAGGTGGACTAGCACTGGACAAGGCTCACTTCACACACTAAGGCAACTCAGGGTGCTTCGCATCTCCACCACTCAGGATGTATTCGACTGAAACTCACCTCACCATTTTACACCCTTTGCAATTTTATTCATCGACATAAGAAAATGGTCACATATGTGCCCTGATGGATGAAAGACGGAAGTGTGTGTTTGGCAAGTCCATGGATGGAAGACCTCCCGGGGAAATAGAGCTGCTGCTGGAGGTGGTATTGGTGGGCCAGTAGGGGGCAGTCTTTCAGCTGTAGGAGATGCCGTCCTTCAGAAGAGACGTCAAACCGAGGTTTCAACACACTGTGTGGTCATTAAAGATCCCATGGCACTTATCACAGGGGGTAAGGGGTCCCCTGGTGTCTTGGTAAAATTCCCAACCTGGCTGTCCATCTGGCCACCTCAAGATGAGGTGAGGGGAGCGTTCGGGTGCAAAATGGCTGCCGTGCATCGTCGAGGTGCGTTTCACACACTGGTGGTGGTTGAGGAAAGTGAATGTGAAGCACTTTGGTTGTCTAAATAAAACAGATAAAGCATTATATAAATCGAAACCATTTCATTTAACCAATTGTAATTCAATCGGCCTTCTGTTAATACATCTATCTATTTTAGTCCTTGTTGAAGGGAGACGTCTGGACCCCAGTGAATGTCAGGTAGTTTCCACGGGAAGCCACACATGTGACCATAACAGGAAGTGACGTAATGCACCGGTGGGAATAATGAACCGAGTGTGATAAAACATTCAGCACAAGTCCCAACAACTGGGCATCACCTGGGCATCGTTATGTGAAGACAGAAGAACAGCAGCCTCTTAAAACGGTGTTTACCTTTATTCAGGAACCTCTTTGGAGAGCTGCTCTAACATGCAGACCCAAGTCAGGTCTGTCAAACTTGTCTTCCAGACCATCAGCTCTCATTTAGTGCAACCAAAGTGGGATTCCCCACATGCGTTACCATTGATGTTTATGGTTTTGTTTTATTTTATAGATTTTTTTTGTCTGGACTGAGATGGAAAGATATATGGGTCAGGATATGGAGCAGGGTGTCTAGTCTTTGGGGGCTGGTCACTAGTTTAAAACAATGGCAGCCACATAAAAAACACAAATAGTGAAACAACATGGTGAATGTCCTTTTTTTTCACCAATGCTAAGCTAATAATGGAGAAATCTTCTGTAAACAAACAGATAAAATGATATAAAAGGAGCATATATATGAATAATAGAAAGGTAAACTTTCTTTGCAAATGTGAGATCTTATGAACCTTTTCTTTTTCTCATGAGGATCATCTTCCCTGAATGACAGAATTTCACATGCAAAATGTTCCTTTATGTCGGTGGCATTGCCCTTTTCCACCCGGATGTGAGGAAGCAGATTAAAGGAGCGCTTCGAGCAACACCAGGAGGGATCATGTCATCTGCAACAGGTCCTGACATGAAGGGGAGGAGAGAGAAAGATCAACCGCCAGGCTACATTTTCATCCTACATGTGACGTCTCAGATGATTCTGTGAACGCTGGGCCCCTGACCCAGACCCAGCAGACCAGCTCACATGTTTGAGGCTGTTGGTTTTGAGCAGGCCGAGTCTCTTGCTGCCATATCTGTGATGGCCTCCCTGGGTGCTTGTAATTGACATGTGGAGTTTGAGGCGTCTCACAGCTCTCTGGCCAGACGGACTCTGATGTCGGTTGTGTTTATGTCGACTCTGCTGCCATTAGGTTGCAGTAACTCATTTGTTGGTTGACTGGTTCCCCAGTGAGGACTAGGGGCCTCCGGGTAACATAATGAGACAAGTTATATTAGCTAGACTTGGTTGAGGGCTCTCATGTCGTTTTCTTTTTTCCCCAATTCTGGTCTGATACATAGCACGAGTGCCTGTTTTTTGGGAATAAGGGAATTGTAGATGATTTAGCCCATCCTCAGATAAAGCTGTGAAGAAATATATGTGTTCATCAGTGTTGCAGCCTTTACAATCATAAGCATCATTTTGTCATAATTCAGTCGAACGATCTTCTCTGAACTAACTGGTAAAACACACATGCTCTGTAGTCACATTCAGTCTCTTTCCATACAGACATTAATCTATTTATATATCTATCTAAATTGATGTATTATTAATTGATCATATGGATCAAAGTCTTTCTTTTCAAGTTTTCATAGTCAGTGCAACTTCAGGAGCTCCCGTCTACAATGGAGCTGCAATGCATAAAATATCCAGAGGATGGCGGCATGTCTCCATTAGAACTGCCGTGCCAGGGTAACTTGGACGTCACACGGTGGAGCAAAACTCTTAACATGTAATATTAATTGAGAATCTGTTATTGTACAACGATACTAGCACATTTAATCAGCATCCCGAGCCTCCCAGTTCCCCCATTCCATCAGCTTAATGGTGTGTGTGCTGTGGCATTCTCTCATTTGCAGAGCCCATACCGCCCCTACTAATGTACAGCTAATTGTTGTGTTGAGGCAATAAAATCCTGAAGCATTGCGTCAATGTTCCTTCCAAGGGAATGGTCTGGAGTGGAACCACCATCGCCTGGTTTTGCCGTCATGGGTTCTGCCCTGGGAAAATGTTTGGGTCCCGATGGGAGAGGGGGAGATGGGTGGGGGGGTGCACACATATCAGTGAGAAGTTCGTATTTATTAGAAGGAAAGATCACAGATTTAAGCAGACAGTCAACGTGAAACGGTAATACTTCCGGCAGAGAACTCACTTCCTGTAATGGCGGATATGACGTACAGAGGTTTAGTCTGTAAATTAGCATCTGAGCTCATGTAGTCTAGACGTTTAGGGGATTTTGATATCAAACATGTCATTTTAGATGAATTAAACATAAACGTACTCCAAAAGTGCCCCTCATCGTGACATTGTTATTACAGCACATCCCACAGATCCTTATTTGGATTTTGATCTGGAGAATTTGGAGGCCAAGATAACACCTTTAACTCTTTGTCATGTTCTTCAAACTATTCTCTTTTTTTGCAGTGAATCAGTGTACAGTATCCTGCTGAGAGAGGTTTCAGCCACCAGGGAGGTACCATTGCCATGATGGGGTGTACCTGGTCTGCAATGATGTTTAGGTTAGAGATACGTGTCAAAGCCACATCCAGATGAATGCCAGGAGCCAAGGATTCCCAGCAGAACATTTCCCAGAGCCTCGAACTCCCTACACTGGCTTGCTTTCTACCCATACAGCATCTTGGTGCCATCTCTCTCCGAGGTAAGACACACATGCACCAGGTGTCTGCATGATGAAACAGGGAAAGTGGGGTTCATCAGACCAGGACACCTTCCATTGTTCTGTGGTCCAGCCCAGATGCTCAAACACCCAATTATAGGGACTTGTAGGGGTCATCATGGGCACTCAGGTCTGTGGCAGCACAGCAGATTGTAATGCTCTGTTCTTACACAGTCTATCATAGCCAGCATTAGCCGTTTAGCCACGTGATTGACAGTGGCTCTCATGTGGGGTTGGACCAGAGAGACTAGCCTTCACTCCTTATTTAGACCAGTCAGTCTTTGTCACCTGTGACCCTGTCCATCAGGTGTCCTTCCTTAGACCACTTCTGGTAGGTACTGACCATTACATACCAGGAACATATCACAAGACCTGCCATCGTGGATATGCTCTGGCCAAGACAGCCCAATTTGGCCCTCGTCAAAGTCACTCAGCTTCTTACACTTGCCCATTTTTCCTGCTTCCAGAAATTCAACTTCAAGAGCTTACTGTTCTCTCACAGCCTACTATATCCCACCTCTTGACAGGCTCCAGTGTAATGAGATAATCAATGTTATTCACTTCACCTGCCAGTGGTTGTAATGTTTTGGCTGATATGCACAGACCACAAAACAGGCTGTCACATGTGGAACGCCTCTGATCTAATTAGCCACTGCAGCACAGCACATTTTACAGTTGGTGGATTCTGACCTAAGAGCTAATGCCATACACTGTATAATGTGAAAACTCAATATACTGAATAATGTCCAGTACGTAGTTCAGAGGCAGCAAGTCATGGGTGAAGACTGGAGCAAGTGAAAGTGTTAAGTGGGATATCGTTATATTAGGGTACATATTACAGATGATATATATGCTTTATATGCTCGAGTATTCACATACTCTCTTGGCCAGCATGGACATGGCGTTAGGCCCGTCATCCTCCTGCACTGGGTTTGCGTCATTCTCAACTTCATTGACCTGTAACAACAACACATATATGTATGATGCAAAAGATGCATGAATGTATGCATGCATGCGTATACGTGTGCATCTGCGTATGCATTTAATTAGTTTATATATGCATGTATGTTTGCGTGTACAAAACTGCATTAAGAAACCGATGCACTTCATGTGTACATATCAGTCACCACCTACTGTCTGTCTTCGTATACTACAACCATAGGAAAGCCGTGTACTGGCATATAAAGACTTGAGGGTGAAAATAGAAGGACAATGCAGAATGCAGGAGCATGGCTACTTGTCAAATTCAGTCTATAAAACTTTGAATGGATTGCTAAGTATTCCCACTCAATCAGACATACTGTATTTCCACTTTGACCTTTGACCTAGAGGAAAGCAGTCATGACAAAAGGCCCCAATGTGACACTTCGAAAGAGGATATCAAATGCTTAACCACGAGGGACAATCCCAGATGTATAAAATTTGGCCCTTATTACAGTGACAACAACTGTTCACCCCAATCGAAATGCAAACTATCTGTCCGGTACATATTTCAGGCCTTGACATGACCTCGGTTTGAAGCTGGTGGTTGGCGTGTCTGATGCACCCCAGGGCCCTGGCTATCTTTCCCTGTCAGTCAATGGAATGCTAACTAATCCGTTTGTTCAGCTCCCATGCAGGATCAGGTTCCCCATCACTAAAGAGATCTGGGTCATCCTGCTCTGTGTCAACCTCAGGATGAGAGAGAGAGACCACAGGTGTCGCCAGACTTGCCAAAAATTCATTAGCTAAAGCACCATCAGGCTGTTGCCACCGATGATTTTAAATGGATTTGAAATGCTGCTCTGATGCTGTTCCAATACAAGTCGCACTGGGCCTACCGTCTCCTTGGTGCTTTGAATACATCTGCAACCAAATAGAAGTGTTGGATTCCACTCCTGTCCAAACAAGCTGCAGTAAAATACGCTCCTAATGTCAGCATCCATACATTGACCTTTCCTGCTGTGATCCTGCTGTACATATACTTTTTAAGTCAGGACCCACCAGATATTTTGTGCATTGAAATAACCAATGAACGCTCATTACCTGTCACAAAGCCAGATGGTCAACAACCCTTTAACATCCCCTTTTCCATTTCAGTCATGGGCTACTCATGGTTAAGTGAAACAGACAAGTCACGTCATCAACTTTAGCTATTGTGTATATTGTGGATGTCCTGTGACCTTTCTGTGGATCATGTGGGTCATGACCCAAAGCTTGAAAACCACCGGTCAATACGATCACTATACAAGGAGACCCATCGAGAGAGGATGAATCTGAATTCTTTACAATTTTCTTGTGCTTGAACAATGACAATAAAGTTCTTGGATCTTGAATTCTGCTTTAAAGTGGCAGTTGCGCAACAAGGGCACAAACCAAACTGCATCATACTCAGTTTAACCAGCGACAAATGGGAGAAGATACAATCACAGACTCTTTCCTACCTTTCTATCTAACCTGTTAGCCCTGTGAGGACCCATCATGACAATGCAACTCCACAACAGGAGAGCAGATGAGGGGCAAAAAGAGGAGGTAGAGGTGAGTTCTGTACCTCCTCGGCCGTGTCCTCCTCAAGGCTGGGGTTAAGGGTCTTCAGCACTTTGCTCTTACACACCTTCCACATGGGATGCATACTTGCGGGGAAAAGAGACACCTAAGACCCTATGGCAAGTCCTGCGAAGACCTCTCAGTGCCTCTGCGGTTCACCCCACGTCCAACTATGCTTCTTCTCAGTTAGACTGGTGTCTTTTCCATGTGCAGTGCTCCTGGTACCTCCTAGAGACAAACCAATCAACCAGGTGAGGACTCGAACTTCAACACCTTGAGAGTGTCTGGACTCTTGCGGGCCTTGCACGTTGTTCCGTAGTTGTATTCCCGTCCAGGTCACACTAGTCTTCCTCAGGAGCGTGGGATGACAATTGCTTTCTAACCCAGAGGGCATCTGAACCCTCAGGCCTGGACACACACACACACACACACACACACACACAGACACACACACACACACAGACACACACACTTGTGCACGCACAGAGCGTCACGGTTCAGAATCCCTGCATCGGTTACCTGGAGACGGGTATAGATTTCCTCATGCATATTTCAGATGCTCTCTTTTCCAAAACCACAGGTCCATTGTTGAGCAGTGCTACTAGGCTGGCTAATGTAACCCAAGCAAATTCACACACATGCCCTGAAATGAAGTCACGGTTTTTGGAATAGAAAGGACCATTTGGAAATAATCTATTGGCCCCCATTTAGTACGGAGAGCTCAGAGTTGGTGGTGATTTACCCTCACACTTCATGATGTTTCAGATAAGATAAGACACCCTTAACTTTTGAGCAAGATCCTTTAAGAGTTGGCATTTAACTGTGCCCTGTGTTCTTTTAAAGATGTGCTTTTTAAAGGAAAATGTAACATCTTAAAAACACCTTTCCTAAATTGCATTGACGTTTTATAATCTCATTTTCTCTTGTATCTCTGGTCGCTTTGAGGTAAACCCATCGTCGTGTAGGTTCACTGCAGAAACCACTCATCCTCCATTGTCTTCCTACAAGCTCTCCCATTGGTCGCGGTCCACCTATCAGATGCTGGTACACACCGAGGCTGGCCGGTGTCATGTGGATAAAGACAAACGTATAAAGCTTTGATGACTGGCTGGTTGAGTTTCACTCACCACCCGACCATCGAGAGAAATGCCTTCACCCTAACTGGTGTAGCATGCTATGCTAGCGACTTCTGGTTTGCGGGGGATAGAGGGTATCGTTCACTCTGTCAACCATGTTGTCCCGTTTGTCTCTTTGTGAATGCAAACCCCTCCTGACACAGTAACTATGATTTATAAACCCCTTAATTTGATTGATACTTGTCTACCACGATAGTTCAGTGGGAGGATACTAGCTTCAGGACCCGACAGACCAGAGGGTGTAGGCTTTGGATGTATCACTTGGCATCCGGAGAGGCATCTGGTCGCCATCCCGTAATCTCCATCTAAATCTGTGGCCACGCCCACAGTGTGTGGCCTAATCGCAACACGTAAAACGAGCCTCTCATTACAGAGTGATGTAATAATTGTGACACCATACTAGGATTAGCCAGAATGGCAAACTTGCAAAAGAACTTCTGTAGAAAGTGTGTCAACGTGTCCTTGAGCAACCCCCTAACTGCTCAAGCCCTTTGATGGAGTGGTGACCTGTCTTGGATGTTTC
>OMLC01005550.1:5769-25443 GCA_900302585.1 Regalecus glesne | reverse complement strand
TGGATAGAGAGTGAGAGAGAGAGAGAGAGAGAGAGAGAGAGAGAGAGAGAGAGACACTCGGGGCAGGATGGCATGGTCTGTGTTGATTGCAAGACAAACACATGCTCACCCTGGGTACATCGTCACACGCGTGTAGGTGACTTAGCACGGCGTTCACATTTACGTGCATCAAACTCACGTGTTCTCGTGCACACAGCTGCAGATAGATGAGAACGCACGGGCTCACGGTCACGCATGTACACAGATCTCGTCATGTGGATGAACTCACACACTCAGGGGATCGATCATTAATCAGCGAAATCAATTAAACAGACGGTGAGGCGAGCTGGGCTTGTTCATGACCTTCTCCTGTGAGATTTCCTTCCCGGGATGGAAACGAGGCCTCAAAGGGTGCGTTCCACGAAACACAGCCAAATAGGAACCGTTGAGAAGTTGCTAAAAAACATTCGGTATCAGTCTGTGAAGGTCGTCAGTTCTACAGGCAGCAGCGATGCAGCTCTGTCGTCCCGTTGTGGATGTGAATCGCTGGTAATGTCTGCTCTCTTGTATGCAGAATCTGTTAGCTGAGCATGTTTTAGTGGTTTTAGAGACGTACTAATTAGTTTGGATGGTATGCTGCCACACTTCGTTGTTATCAGAAGGAATTGTGCATTATAAACTTGAATGCTGCACTCAATCTGGTTTTGTTTCTGATCATTTGACCATCCGTCCATCATCAACTGCTTATCTAAGGTCAGGTCGCGGGGTCATGCCGGACCCTATCCCAGCAGTCATCGGGCGAAAGCCAGGGAAACACCCTCGACAGGTCGCCACTCCATCGCAGGTCTTGAGCAGTCAGGGAGTTCGGTGTCTTGCTCTAGGCATGCTTTCAGCAGGGGCCGGGGATCGAGCCACAGAGTGGGTTTAAACCCACTGGCTCGGACTTGTCACTTCCCAAAGTGCGCGCTCGGCCACTGCCGCGGCCCCTAAGACTACGCCGACTGAATAGAACGTCTTTTCTTTGCTTACCCGTTCTTGCGTACATGGCAGTGCTGACATTGGTGGAAACAAGAAGTTAGTAGAATATGTGAGAATCTGTGGCTCGTTTTATTAAACTCGCATGTCCACCATCCGTGATGCATTTCTGTCTCAACATTGAAAGAGATTGGTAGTCCTGTTGTACAAATCCAGGACAAATACAAGGAAGGGAGGTCTTTTTACAGTCACTGGAATTGTATATGGCACTAAAACGGGACAGATGCACGGAGGGGACCTTCCAGAATGACAGCTACATTCATCCTGTGGTTGGCAGGAGCTTCGGGACGTGCTTATGGTAATCAGATGCAGGGGCATTTCAGCCATGTTGAGATTTCTTACATATGTGATTTAAATGCTTCTTGACTGCCATCAATATGCAGACGACCACAGAGGGCCAGAGTTATGTAACTGTGCTCTTTCCAGTGCTGCAGAATCAGCTGCAGGTCCTTCATGTTTCCACGCTGGGAGGAAAATGTGTCCTAACCGCATGATATTTGTTTGTTTGCATCACTGATAGATATTAAGCTGTTTACCCAATGCTGCAATGGTACAAGGACTCATTCTTATGTAGCGCGTTTCTAGCGATCAATCGCAGCGCTTGGCCACGTATGTCTTGTGTTTACAGAGTATGGAGGATTAAAGCAGGGTGCCCTTTTCCTGATACCCTGCAGTGGAATCAAACCCGCAACACCTAACCTGTAGGTGCTCTACCGCTGAGCCTGTTTTTATATCTCTTTTTTTTCGGTGCATAGTGCTCTGTAGTGCCCTCTAGAGGCAATGATAAGGAGGAACATGTTGAGAGCAGGGTGTGATGGGTCTGCAAGTGAGGTTGCTTGTAAGTTTCCTGACTCTGGAGATGTACAAGTCTTGAATGGAGGACAGGTTGGTGCCGATGACTTTCTCTGCAGATATAATTGTCCATTGAAGTCTGTCCCTGGCTGATTCAAACCAGGCAGTGATGAATGTGCAGAGGACAGACCGGATCATTGCAGTGTAGAACTAAATCAGCAGTTCCTGAGGCAGGTTGAACTCGCTGAGCTGGTGGAGAAAATATATCCTTTGCTCGGGCATGATGATTGTGTCTAAGTTGGTTGTCTACCTTAGGTCTTAGGAAAGCCCAGAAATCTGTAGGTTTTCACCGCAGACGCCATGTTGTTCAGTATAGCCAGAGGGGGGCAGTGTTGGGGGGGGGCTCCACCTGAAGTCTATCATGATATTAAAATTCCATATTAAAAGTATAAGGCAGTGTGTAATGAGACTGAGCCGGTATGTTGGATGATGGTTCTGGAAACCGCGGCTTGATAATTGGCCTGCTGACAATCCAGGATTTGGAAGGTGTTTGGAGAGGCGCTCCGTGTCCAAAACTCAAATAAAAACCTGCTCCTCTTTCTGGCTTGGAAAAACCTTTTTCATTTGCTCTGGACCATCTCTGCTGGTTGCGTTTCTTTCCAGACCGCAGGTGCACAGAGATCCACAGAAGCAGCATATACAGTGAAACACTGAGAGCTCAAACCGCTACTGTGGGATCTGTGAAAAGCAAAGGATGTCGAATGCATCGATCTGCATTTGAAAAATAGAGCAGAGTCCAGGGGTGACGTGGGGCCTCAAACAGACTGGTGAGGTGCAGAAAAACCTACCTGTGAAAATAGCCCTTTTTGGGGGGGCATTTTCTCTCTTTGTTTGATAGGATAGTCAAGAGAGAGAGACAGGAAAGAGAGAGGGGATGACATGCAGAAAGGGGCCCTGGTCCAATACAGTAAGGACTCAGCCTTACGTGGTACAGACTCTACCACGTGAGCCACCGTGGCGACCCAAGTAAGCCACTTTTAGCATGTTAAACCTGCAAGCCTTACTCTGAATTTCAACAAAAGTCAACCAGAACACAAAGTTGGAAGCTGGTCTCTCTCAAAAAAATAATTGGATGGTCTGTTAATGAGAGATCCGATTTTATTTGTCATAATTAGTCCCCACGTTTTGGGAGTGGGCACGGACTTAAATTGAGTTTGGGAGATTACGGCTGGATGCAGGCAGCTACCACAGCCCCTAGTCTGTCATTACAAGGACTACAGCCAAACAGCCAAATCTGAGTTTTTACTGTTTTCCGATACTGCGAGCTGTTTGTTTACATGGCTAATATCTGTATACTTTGGAGTAAACCAGATTCATATTTTCTACTCTGATCGGTTGAGAAAGGGACAAAAAATGCCACTATTCCATCATCTATTCATATCTCATTTATAGGGTTGAATATATCACAGTTTGGGCCTCTACCATTCATCTCCAGCCAGACTCTTTAATGTGATCTACAAGCTTAGCAAGTAAACAAGATGAAGTGTCTCTTTTTCACTCCCTGTGCTGTGGATATATTTTATTCTAAGTAGAATAAAATGTTGCACTGTGATAAAAGCTCAATCAGAAAACTGGGAACCAAGAACTTTGCAAGCAGGATGAATCTGGCCTCGAGATACATGCTGGCCTGGAAATCTTGGGCATCGAAAGTTAAAAAGAAATGCTTACTTTCTCCATTGATGTCTCCCTGGGCCTTTAAGCAAGGCACTTCATCTCATCTTCACTGGTCGTCATCCATTCAGTTGATCCAAATAGCATCTCGGTCATCATACGTTTTTCAATGCACTTGAAGAAGGAACTGGCTTGGCTTCTGAAACCAGCATCATGTCAGTCCGAAAGGAATGCACGTCAAACGGGAAGAGCCGGACGAAGCGGACCATAAGGAAACCATTTAAGGAACCCGAGACCACAAGTTTTACATCTGACACCTTGGTTTGTCTAAGTTTTTCACATTCAATCTGAGTTGTCTTTTGTGAAGAGAGTTTCATCTTTCTGCTTGTAGAACCAAGCAGAGATTAGCTGGAAATGGTTTTTGGATGAGAGGACCGATTTGGCTTCAGTGAGTGATCCTCGGCAGGGGGTCCATGAAAGGTCATCATTGGTAGACATTTTTTTCGGGGTTGGATAGAGAATTTATTCACACTGATGTGCAATAGATCCAATATTCATCATGGAGGCTGAATTAGATTTGTAATAACCACAAGGCCAATTTGAGGAACATAGTAACAGATTTTATACACATAAACACGTGTACTAATGCATGCCCATACATTCACATAAGCAGACACACAGATATCATCTTCTTCATCTTCTTTCTGCTTGTGCTCTGTTTTTCAGGGGTCAACGGAGCAGATTTCATAGTTTCCATCGGTATCCTGTGAGAGCACACCAATGGTGGCGGTAGTTAAGACACCAGCATAAGGTCTGATATAACAGCATCTTTTTGTGTTAACTGTCTTTTCACCCATATTTGCGTTTATTGTTTTATAAAGCACTTGACAAAATTTCATGTGAAAATACTCCACATGATTTGACTGGACACGAGCGTGTCCACATGCACACGTGCAACCAGAGTTATTTTGAATGACCTGTTGCATAATAGAAACAAGCTTCTGAACAGTGTTTTACCCGAGGGCAGAGGAGAAACTCTGACGCAGACAGTCTGGAGCAAGGCCCCGTTTGCGACACATCGGTTTGATGTCATGTGACCGACCAAGTACTTAACTTCAAAACCATATCTACTATGACATCTGGAGCCAATCAGCACCGAGTATATCGCATCTTTATACGATCTCTCCGGAGAACTGCAAAAACCTGTTCTAGATCTAAAATCCAGGCCTGTTCTGGCCGTCAGGTCACAGCAGACTCCCTCAAAACACAGGCAACAGATCCGTCAAGTCCTGTAAGTTGTGAGGGAGAGCCGCCATAGATTGGATTTGATTTTTGGAGACCAGGGCAACACCTTAAACACTTCATCATGTTCCTCAAACCATTCCTGGGCAATGTGTGCAAGTATGGCAGGCTGTGTCCTGCTAGCAGAGGCCACCGCTATCAGGGAATACCAGTGCCATGATGAGTGGTACCTGGTCTGCAATGATGTTTAGGTAGGTGGCATGTGTCATATTGGACATCCACATGAATGGCTGGACCCAGAGTTTCCTAGCAGAACCTTGCTCAGAGCGTCACACTCCCTCCACCGGTTTGTCGTATTCCCACACCCCATCCCGGTGCCATCACTTCCCTGGTAAACAGTGCATACATACATGGCCATCCAAGGGATCTCAGAAAATGGGACTCATCAGACCAGGCGACCTTCCACTTCTCCATGGTCCTTGTGTTTCCATTTTAGGCACTGTTCACTCTTGACAGGGGTCCGACAAGTCAGATCCACGGTGACTCTATTTCGCATCATACAGGATGGGAGGAATCTGTTGATAATGAATAAATAAATAGATTCCCTTATCAGTCCCGCAAGGGGAAATTTGGATTTTTTTGCATTTTAGCCCATCCTATTGTATAGAAGCAGTGAGCTCCCATCGTATGGTGCTTGGGGAGTAGCTAGGGGTTCAGTGTCTTGCTCAAGGACACTTCGGACACATGCTTTCTACAGGACAGGGGATCGAACCTGTAACCCTCCGATTGCCAGACGGTCGCTCTACCCATTGAGCTATGGCGCCGCCTTAACGTATCAGTGCCAGATACCACAGGAGACCTTCAGGGGTCTTGTAGAGTCCATATGGTAGATCAGCACTGTTTTGGCAGCACACGGAGGACCAACAGCATATAGTCATGTGGCCATAATGTTTTAGCTCCTCTCTCACTCCCGTTCTCCCGTGCTAATGGAATGGTAAATGGACTCATTCTTATGAAGTGCTTTTCAAATCTATCGACCGCTCGTAGTGCCTTACATCGTATGTCTCGCATTTACCGAGCGTGGCGAATGAAGGCCGGGTTCCCTTCCTTGGAAAAGGAGCCAAACCTTATGCCGTAAACTTACACTCACCCATGAAGAGGGCTAGTGGAGGGGGGAACCACATGCCACACGTGGTCTTTGTTTCCAGAGGGAAACATCTAAGGATGGGTGTTTGGTGCATCAGTATGGATTATGTAACAAAGCGACTCTCGTGCCCATACATTCACGTCGTAAGCCCCTTGGCTGCTGCGGTGATCCAAAGCCACGCTGAAAAGTTCAGCAGGAAGACAAGCTTGATGTTTCTGTTCAGCCTGATGTGATGTGAAGAGGTCATGAAGATGAGTCGACCTGCTAGGTAGTTGTTTTTTCAGCCTGTTGACAAAATGGAGACCTCCACCATATCTTACTGTATGTAGTGTGCATCTCATGTTGCCTCTTTATTTGTATACCACTGATCTATACAGTCTAATAGGGCAAAAAAGGGAAAAATGCTTGACATATGGGAGTATACAAATATTATAATTAGAAAATGAGAAAAAAATCCCATTCCAGGTCCTTTATGTGTGGAGTTTGCATGTTCGCCCGTGTCTCTGTGTGCTTCCTCTGTGCGCTCCAGTTTCCTCCCACCATCAAAAAGACATGCATGTCAGGGTTAATAATCCTATCTGTGCCCATGAGCAAGGCAGTAGGAAAAATAACTGGAGTTTTTCCTCCTGCGGTGCAGATGCTCACTGCAGTCTTGGAAGATTTCAAGCAGAAGCAAAGTTACACCATGCAACATGTTTTTTCACTTAATAATCCAGGTAGTCCAAAAAATGAAAGTAACTTGAATTGGCTCATTTGGACATAATGGCATCAGTCACAGGCACAAGTCCATGAATACTGGGATGGTTGCTGCTACACCCTCACAGGGTACCGATGGAAGTTGTAAAATCCGCTGCGTCGATCCCTGAGAAATGGAACAAGCCAAAAAAAAGAAGAGATCATCTGGACATAAATTGTACAACTCCCAGGGCTGACTTCAGTGTTGATAAAGACATTCAGATGAGTGTGGAAATGTCCCCCTATCTTTTGAATTTATGTCCAGATGATCTGATTCAAATTATTTTGATTTATTACACAGCTAAACATGCAGAGAGGGATTATATGGTCTGTTCAAAGGCAAGGAGAGGGAGAGAAATGCAGCAGTGCTTTCAAAAACAGCCTCTCCTGTCATCGGAGCTCTTTTCACACAGCCAACAGGCTGTGGTGCAGCTGTCTGAGCTAGCTATGTAGTAATCCAGGCAATAGCTAAAGCTGCCTTGCCATTTACGGAGGAACAGTTTCTGAGAGACTGCATGCTACAGGTGGCAAGTATTCCTCTACCCGGAGAAGGCATCTTTATTCAGAAATATTAGTCTCAAGCCAAATACTGTGGATCAGCAAGTTGTCAGGAGACATTTACACAGTTGTGCACCAAAGAATGAGATTTCACACACTATTCTAAATCACTTGATAAAAGCATAGACGTAAATGACAATGCCCTTTCACCTGTAAGAGTTATCAACGACCGTTTGGAGTTAACAGAAGAACTGCTAACTTTAGATAGTACATGGATTTATTTTATATGGCACTTTTCTAGTCTAGCAGTCACTCAAAGCATTCTACAATGTGTGTCTCACATTCACCAAGTATTTTGAGTTTGAGACCCCTGGTGCAGTCGCAATCTATACAAACACATATTGGCTAGTTCCTCCTTATCCTAATGGTCACTACAGTCACTCAAGTAGCTTTAGTGAACATATTTCTTCTCAAACTTGCACTGTTTGGTCAACGCTACAGAGTACATTTTCTACATAGGTTATAAACATGAAACCAATATGTTCAAATATTTACATGTTTCTTCTTTCAGCTTTTTCCCTGTTTCTCAGGGGTTGCCACAGCGGATTTTACGGTTTCCATCGGTACTTTGAGGGCGCAGCACCAATGGCGGTCATTGTCAACCTTGACCGATCCCATGTGGAGCCTTGAACGATCCGGTATGTTCATATCAACCCGCATGATGAGTTGACGTAATTCTATGTTGGATGCCCTTCGTGTCACTACCACTAACCCTAGGAATCGGGGCACAGGTAAAGTACTGGATGGCATCCCAGTATTCATGGACTTGAGTCCATGACCTGTCACCATGTCAATATTCACATGCTTCTGATTAACTTTTTTCTTATTTCCGAAACAAAATACAGAATAATGTGTAGTAAAATCTATACATTCAAGCCTCCACCCTAAACCCTGCAGCTCATCATCTCCACATACGTAATTGGCCTCGGTTGTCAACATAAATATCCTCATCGTATGCATTGGACACAGATACAAAACCTAAACTGAACAAGCAACAAGCAAGGAAGTAAAAACCAAGTACGTGTTTTTCTCCATACATAGATAAAAACACGCCTTCCCACGGAACATGGCCACTGTCAAGAGCCCTCCAAAATGGATTTGCCCCTTTTTTTCTCATATCCACATCCAATCATCCAAACCGCTTATAGGATGTCTTTTCAAACGCTGCCACTCTTGCCATCTTGGCAACCCATTCTTGGACTGAAGGCACGCCTTCACTCATCCATGCTCTGAGAAGAATCTGTCTGGCTATCATGATGCTAGTTTGGACCCAACTTCGAATGTGTTTGTCTCCTCCCATCAGGACTGATCCAACACCTAAAATGAACAATCTGGGGCTGAATCAAATTTGGGTCTCTGAAATCTCACAAAGCTTATTGTATGTAACCTGGCCCAGAACTCTTGAGCTCCATGACAGGACCATGAAGCACTGCACAGCCAGCAGTTTGGCACATCTCTTAACCCAACTCTAAACAATCTGGAGGGGTTCCAGTGGAAGCCATGATGAATCTTAAATTGAATGAGGCATGCCCTTGCATCCCTCAACATTGTTTTAATGCTCTTACAAATCATAGCCCACTCCTCATCATCTGAGATCAAGTTCAGATTCCTTTCGATGTCTTCTTTGAGGGTTGAAAAGACCCTATTACCAGACTCTGGATCATCATCAGTGTTTCCCACACATAGACTTCGTAACAGTGGTGACCTGTATGGGTGCATTAAATGGAAAGAAGTCAACCAGCAGAGTTTCTGCTAGGTACTTGTTTTTTATTATGGCACTTTTCTAGTCTAGTGACCACTCAAGGCATCAATGCTTCACATTTACCAGAGCATGGGGGATTAAGGCAGAATGGCCTCTCCTCTAATGGTGGCTATATCCAGACCCAGATGACACTGATGGGCACAGGATGCATCAAAACAGAGAAAAGGAGCCTCATGCATGCTCTGAAAGAAAGGAGTGAGGCGGTGGCTCTAGCGCCTTTTAAATGCCCAGACTGTGTCCTCCTTTCATCCCAAAACCCCTCCAGCAGGAACAGTGTTGTTGCAGTAACATAATTGCTGCTATTAAAAAGCATTGGCATTCCAGACATTATTTCAGACAAAGCATGCAGGCGGTAGATGTGAGGCTTTTATACAGGGCATACATATGGGCAGTAAAGGAGGGAGTGAAGTAAGAATTGATGTATTTGATTGCTGGTTTGAAGGAAAATAATCAAAGTTAAACATTATGATGTCTTAACAGCGTTCCCTGTTTAACAAGCGGAGTTTGGCACCTTCACAGATGTGCTTGACATGCAAAACCTTATCTCCAGACTGGGCCGGTGAGTGCTCAGATCTCTGAGGGGGTAGACACAGACTGAGATGGTTTTGTTTAGGGGATTATGGCCAGATGCCATTCCTGGTGCACCACGGTGGGTTCAAACCTGCAAGATCTGGCTCATCAGTTCCCGATGTGCCTTCTACCGCTGAGCTGCTGCGGTCCCTAAATCCATTTCATTTATGTAGGGATGAAACTGAAGGACACGAGATGGTTAACAGGAGGGAGATTCACTAAAACATGGAGAATTGATGTTCACGGCAAGATAAACTTTATTACTCCCTCTAGGGGAACTAAGTTGTGCAGCTGCAAGCAGAACCGAAGCTCATGCATCCAACATTTCAGACTTAGGAAGAATGAACTTTGTATAAAAAAGAGCAGAAATGGCCCCCCTATTATATGGCTGATTCAAGTATTTTGTATATTCAGAGATGTTTGTTTGTTTTGGCCGCTTGGGTCTCGTAGAAAGCCCAGTTCTCTAATCGACCAAGAGAGTGTGCAAATATGATCCCTCAACTGCACTGAGCTAGCTTAGGGTTTCAATCTGTTCCGTTTTATTTTTGACCACTTTTGACAGCGTCACATGCATGCAGGACAAATGCACAAAAGGAGAGCGTCAGCATGGCCAGCAATGTTTTATCGACACCCATAAAACAGCAGATTTTGATCTGAACATACCAGAGAATGTTTGAAATTGTATATGCCATGCCATTAGCAAGTAACTCAGATTTATCTGCCATATACAAGTTATAGAAACCAATTTTTTTCAAACTACTCAAATATGATGGATTTCTGCAAAATGACGGCACGTCTATTAGGTTGAATCGTGCAGTGGTCAGTGCTGTTGCTTCACTGCCAGAAGGTCCTGGGTTTGAATCCCATCCCTGGTCCTTTCTGTGTGGAGTTTGCATGTTCTCCCCGTGTCTGTGCTCCAGTCTCCTCCCACCATCTAAAGAGACATGCATGTTAGGGTTAATACTCCTGCCTGTGTCCCTGAGCAAGGCAATAGGGAAAAAACTGGAGTTGCTCCCCAGGCTCTGCAGCTGCTCACTGTCCCTGATGAAGCTTCTTCTTCTTGCCAAAAGCCATTCATGTTCTCGGTCTGATGAGGAAATTTCATGTTGTTTTTCTTTAATTGGACCTTCTTCAACAGTGTTCACAAACTCTCTTGAAGGGGGCAAACACTTCCTGGACCTGTTGATTTGTGGGTACCCAGTCTATCCTGGGAAATCCAACCCTGTTTTAAAAGACGTGTTGAGAGATGAAACTGATCATGTTTTTTCCTCTCCCCAAACCCCAGCTGCTGGATGGCTCCTCCAGTCAGCTCCACCATTCTCAGTTAGCAAACCTGAACCTCCATCACTGCTTACTGACGCCCAGACACAACTGCTGGGACCAGAAAGCAGTTCCACCGTTTGTGTTGGACCAGGCGTTAATAATCTCCTCGGGGCGACCCTCGGGGCCCTCCAAGGGCCTTTAAACAAAGTGTTTCATTTCCAAGTACCAGGAAACATTGTGTTACTCCACATTCTAATGAATGCAGTATGCATTCTGAGCACAAACAGTGAGAATTATTTTTTCTGTAAAAGCCAGCAACAGATTTAACGATTTATGGTTTTCTTCATGTTGGTGTTTCCAGGAGGATTTTGCTGCAGCCTCAGTGAGAGCAGGATGGAAGGCAGGAAGACATGTTTCCTTCTCAGGCCAAATCATGAAGCTGGTTGGAACCAAGGGGCTATGGTAGCTCAGTGGTAGAATGAGCGGTTCAGGAACTGAGAAGCCAGATGCTGTGGGTTCAAACCCAGTGCAGGGCATCAGGAAGGCCATCCGGCCTTAATCTCCCAAGCTCCATGTAAGTCTATCTCCACCCCCACAACATGGGGACTAATGGTGACACATAAAACATAGTACCTTTCTCATAATGGGAACAATGGGAACAACAAACTGTTATTTCACCAGTTTAACTTTTAATTTCTAATTTCGTCTGTGGTCTGATTTCACCAGGCAAACTGATAAATGACATATTAAAGGTAAAATGATTCATTTTTATCTTAAAATGCTGTATTTGATCTCCTTTCGCATTGAAATTTTTGCAGCTACAGCCGTTCATTGTATTAGTGTTCTCCAACTGCTCCCTCGTGTGTTGTATTTCAGTGCTGTCTGTGGGGTCCGCCATTCCTTACAAGTTTTCAAATCTATTGGCGACCACACAGAAAATATGTTGTCTGCCACAAAAACAAGGAGGAGGAAGAAGAAGGGATTTTTATATTGGACATAATAGAGCAAGAGATGGATTTAAAATACAGAGATAATTATTTCCCATCATTTAATTAGGTTTGATTAATTGTTTGACCTAGCTTGAGCAGTCGTCTGGCGATTGGGAAGTTGCAGGTTTGATCCCAGCACCTGTACGAAGCGTCTGCTTCTCCAGCGCTATAAGGTGGCTGCTTCACCCTTCCTACACAATAGGATGGGTCAAATAAAGAGAATTGCACATTTTTCCTTGTGGGACTGATAAGGGAGTTATTATTATTATTATTATTATTATTATTATTACTATTATTCTTTGTTGCCCAATATTGCTGTGTTGGCCTTCACTGCTATTGTGACCTGAAGACATCTTCTGCCATTAATGTCTTTATTTGATCGCGTTATGTCTGGCAACTTCCCTTTGAGCTTTCCGCCTTGGGTGACCCTAACAGGAGCCAAGCTCTGAACAGCATACCTCTTGGGATCATTAGCACACATAAGCTTCTCCCCCACGGCAAGGTGGAGATCCATGGGAAGTTCTGTAAAATATTTTGCATCTGCCAAAAAAAATGTTTTCCTGCAAATGAATAATGTCTGTGCGGACCGTAATGAGTTCGAGTCAAACTCTGGGATTTGCAGAACTAAGCAAATTAATTCAATCACCACATAATTGTTAAATGCTGCCTGCCTAGTACAGCTTTCTGTTAAACTGGGAATGCCCATCCATCTCAGCTCAATATCCACTCAGAGTTGATGGCCTGCCAGTTTAGGACACTGGTATCAGTTCATCTTAAACCCTTTATAATGGTGGTGTGTTGATAGTTCTAATTATCCCTCGGATAGGAAAGTGATTAAGATAGATGTGGGGTTGTGGGTCCTACAGGCAGATGGGTTGTTAGATATATTATAATGAGAAGAATCGGTCATAGCTCAGGTCTGACCTGGACCAGTCTCTTGGTTCTCAACACAGGAGCCATGAGGGCTT
The DNA here is from genome assembly GCA_900302585.1 of Regalecus glesne. NCBI lineage: Eukaryota > Metazoa > Chordata > Actinopteri > Lampriformes > Regalecidae > Regalecus > Regalecus glesne. The sequence goes on along the minus strand of OMLC01005550.1, from coordinate 12,732 downwards.
ACTTTGGTTCGTGCAGAAGTGATGTTGGATGTAAGTCACGGGTCCCATCTCCAGTGAATTCTGCATTCTCCTCGACGGCTGCGTCGACCTCCGAGGGACTTCAAAATCCCTTGAAACGAAGTTTATGTGCAAAGCGATGGAGTTTAGAATAGAAGTGCTTTGGAATGGTGGAATTTTAAAAGTCCATGGTTGAAAAGGTGGAAGTGAAGCGGTAGATTTCTGGTTCTCTCCAGCTGGTTTAAGAAAAGTCTAAAACCTCGAGTGGAAATGAGGAAAATCTGAGAGTAAATGGCAGGAATGTGGCAGCAGAGAGAGGCCTGACAGTAGATGACAACAGAAACCATGATGGACGACACAGAGCAGTCAATAACCAGGAACACGTTGAATGGATTATAATACTGACAGAGGACAGCTGGTGTGTGTGTCCGTGCGTGCCTGGGTGCGTGTGCGCGGGTGTGTGTGTGTGTGTGTGTGTGTGTGTTAACTTAATGGCTAACGTTGGAAGCTCCGTTTTAAATTCTCTGCAGAGCGGATCTGAAAACCGTTTAGTCTTGACTACTTTCCATCTGGGGTTTGAGTGTAGGATTTATGAATCGACCAGAGTGTGTGTGTTTGAGGGAGAGAAGAAGGGAGAAACATTGTTTATGACCTCTTGATCAACTTAAAATATCATTACTTATACATTCTTACAACACTCTCTTGTGTTCCTTATCCAATATGGCTCCGCCTGTCTGTGTGTATGTATGTGTGGATTCAGGGCCCGACCTTGCATAGCCTGACTCTCAAGTCTTCCTCACGCTCCCCGGCCTATTAGCAGAGGTTTCCTCAGGATACATAAATACTTCAGCAACTCATAAGAATCAAAGAAGAGGAGCGTCGCTCCATTGAAAATAAGTGAGCTCCATTTCTGTGGCAGAGAACCACGAAGCCCCGCGTCGACTCTTAATTACGGGGAGGGCCGAGGCTGTCTTCTCTCATTCTGCTGGCGTCTACCTTGACAGTGCAGCTCAGCCAAGGTCCCATGATGGCTTTAAACCTGAGACTCTTGAGCATTTACATGCAGTCAAAAATTCCCACTTTTGTACTAGGTATATCACCAGTGTATTTATAGTTATAGTATATCATATTTATCGTCAGTCCCCCGTATCTATAGCTAATCCCTGAAAATCTAAATCACAGCACTTTTATAGTTACTCATTTTAATGGTCACTGTCAAATAGGACTTTCCCACGACAACCAATAGTGAGTCAAGAGCTTTAATGTCATTGTGCAAGCACAGCAAAATAACAAATTGTGTCAGCTTCAAATGGTGCATGGAATCAACAGACAGTGTTTTTAGTCTGTTCCATCGCAGCTAAATGCAAGAGAATAAAGCTTTGACTGTTGTCTCTAACAAGCAGATATGACAGAACAAGCTGCCAGAAGAAGCTTGCCAACAGATAACATGACATCACTTGGCGGACAGTGAGACGTGGACTCAGCAAGACCTCTGGATGTGTCCTCTGGTATCTGGCACCAAGACGTTAGCAGCAGATCCTTTAAGTCCTGTAGGTTGCGATTTCGGGCCTCCGTGGATCAGACTTGCTTTTTCGGCACTTCCAGCAGATGCTAAACCGGAATCTGGAGGCCAAGGTAACACCTTTATCTCCGTCATCTCAAACCATTCCAGAACTAGTCATGCAGCATACATTATCCTGCTGAAAGAGGCAACTGCCATTATCCTGTTCTCCCTTTGCCTTGGCCGCCCGTGACCCTGTCGCTGGTTCACCGGTTGTCCTTCCTTGGACTACTTTTGGTAGGTGCTGGGAATATCCTGTAAAACCTGCCATTTTGGAGATGTTGTTGTCCACTGATCTAGCCTTCATAAACGGGCCCTTGTAAAATGTGCTCAGATCTTTATGCTTCTACAACTTCAAGAACTGACTGTTTAAGCAGATCTGTGTTGACAGTTCAATCCCCTGCCCCTGTCCTTGAGCAAGACGCTGGACTCCTGGCTGCTCGGGCCCTGGGATAGAATGGTGACCTGTCCAGGTTGTTTCCCTGCCTTTCACCCAATGAGCTCTGGGATTAGCTCCAGCGTGACCTCGTGACCTGGCTTCGGATAAGCAGTTGACGATGGATGGATGTGCATATTAAGGTAGATAAGAGTCCTGGAGGTTTACAGTTGTCATATCGTGGATTTTGTCAGGAAGTTGTATAACTTGTGGTCTGTGGCCTGACACCTCTTCACTTTTTCCTAAATTCATTGTAGGACATCCGTTGCTCCATCAATGCTAGATTCTGACAGCTGTAGGTGAGCCGGGGTGCCAGACATGCTCACATTAGCATGTTACCCACACCCATGCCCATGTCAGACTTAACATTGAGCAGGAGGCGTAGTGTTCCTTCGGCCGTCCCTCTCGAGGGGACTCTGGTTTTCTGGCTGCGGGATGCGTGGTCCATTCAGCACAGAACTACACATGCCTCTGTCCCACCAAACCACGTGAGCTCACGTGCACTCCCACGTGCCCAGACCAGGTTTCATGTGAAAATGGGCTAAAAACTGTGGGCTGGAAGGGCTCTGGGAGGTAACCAGATCCAGAGAGGGAGAGAAGAAAGGGATGGGGCATGTGAGAGAGAGAGAGAGAGAGAGAGAGAGAGAGAGAGAGAGATGCTAGAGAGGGGGAGAGAGTGGGAACATGGGAACGAGTGCGTGATAGACAGATTATTAGCTGAGGTGTTTTAAGGTGAGTCGCAGAGGAGCGGAGGCTTAGGAGTGTGGGAAGGATGATGAACACATCATGAGGGAATGGGTCCACTTTAATCCAATCTGTCTTAACTTCGATGGTAAACAACCAGACTGATCCAAGAAGAGACAAATTCCATGGATTCACGTGGGATCCTTGACAGCGTTGCCCCCGATCTCAAGTGGAGGCAAAAAAATGTTAATTTATTTGCTCCAAGACCTAATTCATGCTGTTGGTCCGCACGTAAGCCGCAATGTAAAAACAGATGGCCAGCGAGGCACTGGGCCGCTGCGGCCCACAGAGGAATTCACTGGAAAATACTGCAGCACTCGTGCAGGACAGATCTCAACCTGTGTGGCTTGTGTTTTGGGATGGACCTCAACATTTCAGTGTTTCGCAGATCTTGAGTGAGTTTTAATGAGCCTAGCAGACAATTAAATCCTTCTTCCACTTCCAACATTACTGATAACTAATGACAGAGAGATCAAAGGTCACAGCGTCACCGAAGAGTCAAATGAGACCCAGACACGTCTCTGTTCATGTTTCACTGAGATGATGGATGGATGGATGGATCACGGATGGAAAGGCAAATAGAACCGGTAGATTAGGCAAAGTGATGGGTTTCCATCAGTCTACATGTTTATGGTGGAAGAGGTTCTGCAGTTGTTAATTTGGTCTCTCCTCATCTAAGTGGATGAGTTGAGGACTACAAAGGAGAAGGAGGTGAAGCAAGGCCATGAGTCAGCAGGAAAACAACACACGGCTTCCTCGAGGGGATACACTCACACATGCAGGCGTCGGATCTCTACTTAGAGTGGATTGTCTTTCACTTACCACTCACCATCTTTGTCGAGAAGGGTGGATGGATGGGTTGGCTGATGGAGTTGGTGATGGAGATTGATGTGTAGATGGATGAGGGAATGGGTGGACAGATAGATGTGAGGATGATGGATAGGTGGATAGGGGATAGTTGTCATTGTTAAAGCAACAGCCCTTCTCCATCTGAAGGTCTCAAGTTGGATCCGCAAGGTCAGCAAGCGTTCCTTAGTGAAGTGTCCATGAGCTAGGTACCAGCTACCAGTTCCCAGACTGCTCTGTGGGTGATCCTTGACCTTGTCATCAGTAGCACACTAGGAGGTAAGGAGGTTGTCTAGTAATCAGGAGATCGGTGGTTCGATCCCCAGCCCTTGGAGAAGCCATGTTCAAGTGACTGAACCCTGTGATGGAATGGCGACCTGTCCAGGGTGTTTCACCATCTTTTGCCCCGTGAGCGCTGGGATAAGCTCCAGCATGACTTCATGACCCGACTTGGGATAAGCGGATGGATGGATTGACTTTCCAGCTCCAACACAACAAGAGACAACAAGGGAAGTCCCTTTTAAACAAGACGTTCTTACTTAATAGCTTTTGACACTTCAGCTTAATCAGAAACATGGAGTTCCCGTCCCCGAGTTATCTACATGACTAAGTGGCTCGGTGAGCGGGGAGCTTGTTTCGACATACGTTACAGGGGGGAGATAGAGGAATCATATCCTTGCCTGTGTGTTGTCATGTGTGAGTCAGTTGACCGAGATGCGATGGAGGAAACATCTGGCTGTCATCTGCTCGGTAGCAGCCATCTCCATCCCCTCCCTGATGTTCTAAACAAAGCAGAATTTATAAGATTAAAAAACACTGAATCAAAGTGCAGTATTTGAATATGTCACGTTTGTTTTGCCTCTTATCGCAGATGCTAAACATGTAAAGATGTGGTGCCAAGGCCGAGATTAAACAATAGACGTTGGTGGAAACACTGCTGACTAAATGATCCTGTTTCATAGGAACTTGAGATTCACCAAGGGAGGACATACTTTATTTCTGTAAAGCTAGCAGAACACGTATTGGTCGGAAGGTATTTTTGTGACACCATAAGTAGCATTACAGTCGCTTTTTTATGTGTTCTCTGCTTGTTTGAGTAGGTGCTGAGGCAGAAAGCTGTGAGATCTGGACATGAGGATGATAAGCTGTGTGACTGTTGTGTTTCCGGCCCTGCCATTGGATCTCGGTGTGATTGAGGTCAGTCGGTACGTTGTCTCCATCCATCTGTCCATCGTCAGCCGCTTATCCGAAGTTGAGTCGTGGAACCACGCTGGAGCCTATCCCAGCACTCATTGGGTGAAAGGTGAGGAAACACCCTGGACAGCTTGCATCAATCCTGTATCAGAACTGTGTACAGTAGTTGTCATAGTAACATCTATCCTCTATCAGCGCTGTGTATCATAATAGTCATTATCCCTCAAACTCCTTCCTCATTTGTCCATCCTGCATTTGTCCTCGTAGTGCTACGTCATGTTTTCCTTTGTGGTTGCAATTTTATTGTGGAATCAACAAAAATTATGATGTTCTGTTAATGGAACTGTGACAACAGTTCGGTTCTGCACAGAGATCCCCGTCTCCCTCATTTTGAATCTGTCCATAGTCTTCAAAGTGGATTATCCTCTTTTATGATGCAACTCTCTCTGCAAAGTAAAAGCATAGGACTCTTGATATTTAACTAGAGGTTCACATTTGTGGGATGGCATAGCTCAGTGGGTAGACCAGGCGATCTTAAGGTTGCAGGTTCGATCCTGGGTCCTGCAGAAAGCATGCCGAGTTGTCCTTGAGCAGGACACTGAAACCTTAATGGCACTACATGGTGGCTGCCCACTACTATACAATATGAGTCAAATGAAGAGAATTGTAAATTTCCCCTCGTTGGACTGATAAGGAATCTTTATTTATCTATTATCTACTTTACCCATGACGTCTGCTGGCTTGGATGATGAGCATTTTTCTTCTGTGTCAGAAGCAATGAATGGGGTAAATCTTGGTAAATCTTAGACCTTGGGCTCATCTGTGATGACTGCGAGGCTGCTGAACTTCACCATGCTTTCCCCTACTCGTGCCTTTCCTCAGCCAAACGGGGTTAATTTATAACAGTTGATACATTTAGAATAAGTCTGATTACATCTCTCCTGTGACAGAATGCAGACCAGACTTCATTAGGAAAATGTCAAGAGGTACTTTATGATGGTACGAGGGTAAAATTCTCGTTTCCAGCAAACCAACCGAGGATTCCATTACCAATGACATTGTTTGTAAAGAGCAATGGCGCCCTCTGCTGGTCTTTTTTGTACTATCAGGGTGAGTAAAGTCAAGTTCATCTGTGTATCCCTAAATCATAGTAAAGCTCCAATCACGATAACGTTCTCTGCTTGATTCCCCCTATCCTTACATCCAAACACAAGTGCTGAAGGGAAATAACTTACATTAAGATGGAGGGGATTTACAATAAATGTGAGACGCTAAATGAATATGCACGTCTTAGCAAAACGTAGCAGAATATACAGAATGAATACGTATGTTGCAGCTGAATAAGTGAAACTTAATGACTACATGGATTATAGGGAAATATACGAGATTGCATAGAGGAGTCATTTGAGACAATTGTCCCCACTGTGACAATTGACAAGGTGTGGACCCCATTACAGAATACCTCCACTCCAGTTAATGTGGATGTGGCTGAAGCCGGAACGATCAGAGGTACTGTTGCCAAACAACACAACGAGGATTGCTCTCGCAGCTGCTCACTCAAAGCTGCAGAGTTTGCCAATTCAAGTTGGTGTAGTTCCAGCCTAAACGAGGTCCTTGGCACAGCAATCACAGCAACAACAACGTACCCTCTCAATCTTTGGAGGAGCACTACAACAGATCATCCTTTCATGGACCATGTCACCGCTGAGCTGAACTTGAGCTTGAAGAGTTTTCTGGGATTTGTGCCACACTAGACCTTCTTTCTGTTCGGACCAGGGAGGATGGTCTTTGTTACAGTCGTGCGTCAATGTTGTGAGCAAACCGCTTTAGTCATGAATCTGCAGAGCTTTCTGCATTTGGCCCCAGCTCCTCTGGATAAACTGACCTAAAAGAGCATGGATAGGACCTTGTTCAACGTAACCCCTCTGGATTACAAAACATGCATGAACAACAGCAAACCTTAGGGAAAATGTTTCTTACTGCCAAATAATGGGAATCCTTAACAATTAATGCCATTAATTAAAGCAATAGACACGCGTTGCATCATCCATATCAGCCAAGAATGGAGAAATGTCGGTCTTGAGTCCTTCCGGGGTCACGGTCAGCAAACCATGTGTCAGTATGGAGTAGGTGGATTTCCTCTGAAGCCAATGGGCTCAGAGAGACTTAGCCCCCCCCCCCCCAC
>OMLC01005540.1:5321-26575 GCA_900302585.1 Regalecus glesne | reverse complement strand
GAGAGGGTTCATCTGGCAATCAGAAGGTTGCAGGATCGATCCCCGGTCCTGCATACAGCATGTTGAGGTGTCCTTGAACAAGACACTTAACCCCTAACTGCTCCCCGAGCGCCATATGTTGGCAGCTCACTGCTCCTATACAATAGGAAGGGTTAAATGGAGAGAATTACAAATTTCCCCTTGTGGGACCGATAAGGGAATCATTATTATTATTATTATTATTATTATTATTATTATTATTATCCATTATTGAAAAATATAATTAAGTAGAGCAATCTTCACTTTTTGCAAAATTAATGTTCAATGTTACATGATAGAAAACAAAAGCTCAGGAGGTAGGGAGGTCACCTAGTAATCGGAAGATTAGTGGTCTGATCCTGGTACTTTCAAATCGTGTGTAGAAGTGTCTTTGAGCAAGATACTGAACCCCCTAACTGTTCAAGCCCTGCGGTGGAATGGTGACCTGTCAAGGTTTTTTTTCTGCCTTTCGTCCAATGAGCACTGGGATAGATTCCAGCATGACTCTGCAACCCGACTTCACATATCCAGTTGATAATGGATGATGGATGGATGAAAAAAAACTCACAAAAGTTACAAAACTTTTTTTCTGCAGAAGACATTTGATTTTTCTTTTTTTTTTTTTACAACCAAAACCATGTCCATTATCGGGGTCATCCTTTTTGGTGTACTATATGGGAGTTTGTGTCTCTGCGAAGGTTTTTGTAATGTATAGACCACTTGCCTGCTTAATATATACTACAGTTGGTTGACTGTCAAACCTCTAAAAGTATCCTTGGATGATCGACCACACCTAAGCCTCTGGATGCTGCAGTTTTTTGTGTGCTTTCAGAAGAAAGGGACTTATAGTTTCCAATCTTGCATCTACGGTGGAAAGTGCTAAATGTGAAAGCGATTAGGTCGTGGCTTCTCTGCTTTTAGCTTAAAGGTCATTATGTTTATCTAGCAGTTGCAAATCCTCCTGGTGGAGAATTGATTCATTTGCAGCGAATACATTTCTTCAACCTGTTATCATGCTTGCCCCTAATGATTTAAATGAGCCCCATATTTAATTACTACAGTGTTTTCACAAAGTAGCCTTACTCCGCAGACCGATCCTTGTTTTTGCCTTCAGGTTTGCATTCATTTACATTTTCATATCAGCAGCTGAATGGTAGCCATGGAACTCAGTTGTGCACACAGTCTAGCATTCAATCATCATTTTTCACTTTTACAAACTCTTCCTGGTGGTGCAGATCATTTTGTATAGTGTTTACTCTCTTGAAGTACTATTTAGAAACTGAGAACCATCCTGTATCCGTGACATAAATATTGGCGCACCACATATTTTTGGTGCATAGTGTGATTTGGGAGTTTGAGTTGAACCAATTGGAACAGACTAGTCAGTCGGGTCAAACAGGCATGTGAGATGACTGTTGGTCATCAAGCGTTTCTCATGGTCATATTCAAAAAGTATGCTGTCAGACAGTCAAATGTAATACTAGATTTGTTCATCCTTCTCTGGATTAGCATTTCTAGCACCTGCCTCAGGCTCACAGTTGCAGGTTACCAACATCTGAAAGGAAAACAGTAAGAATATAATTTATTAAACCACAATCATAGCCATCATTGGAAGTAGTACTGCTTGAGAATATGTAGGGCTCATTCCGGACACGGCAGCTTTTTTTAAAATCTGTTGTCTGGAGCTCAGCAACCCAGGAAGACCTCTGAGCCCTACTTTTAAGCTGCTCTGCTCACCCCCGAGGGGTTGGTTTTATGTGTCATGATTATTTCCCACATTATGGGGGTGGACAAGGACTTGGATGAAGCTTGAGTCAATGATTAATTTTAATTTGTTGATTCGTATCCGTCTAATAATAAGAAAAGGCTCAGTTGCAATAATAAGGCTTTTTATATTGTTCTGCATCTGTTCACTTCTTTGTTCAAAGAAAGTGGGCTGTGAAGTCATTTCTATCGTATTCACGCTATGAAAGTGGGAGACAGATACCACATACATATAGTACATTTTCCATTGGGGAGGGTAAAGGCAAAGGAAAAAAAGCTTAAATGACTGTTACCACCCAGCATCTTAACACTGTTTTTGCCATGCTGGGAAATATTTTCCACAGCTGTGTCACTGATCCTTGCTTATTATTTTCAGACGTTCAAGACGGACCCTCAGGCAGTTCTGGGTGAACACATTTGTTGTTTTAACAAACATCCTAATGCCCAATTATATGATACAGAATCACATCAGTTGCTTAAAGTGGCAGCGTAAATTCATTCCCTCAATGAATTAATGTCCATCAGACAGATTATTTTCAATAAAAAAATATTAACAAAACTTTGATTCTTCCTAATGGTTTGCAAATGATGCAGTTGCTAGGACATTTGTTTTGTGGTTAAGCATGTTTTATTTTTCTAGTTTTTACATTATCTCTGCTGGTATGTAATACACTTGGCAACTATAGTTCGCATACAGAATAACCAGGGCTGATAGATCAAAGCAGTTGAATATAATGCATTTTACATCTGTAAAACAGTACTAATAATACCAGTTTGATCTTAACATTAAGAAAGTAACTCGGATGCGAGGTTGTATGCCCCCCTTTCTCCCGAACTAAAGGTGTTGGCAAAAAGCAAGATCAGGCAACATGTGCTGATAAGTCATCAAATGTCACCCTAACTTTGCTCCAGTCAATGACATGCTGGTTTTCATTTGACACATTTTACCAATGATACCAGTTTGTATGGAAGTGACAAATAAGCCAAAATCCATCACCAGGATAATCCACGGCTCTAATTTACAATAGCATTTATTGCATGGAGCAAAAAAGTATAAAAATGTGCTTTCTATCCTTATTCTGTGATATATTATCTTGCTCATGAATCTTTTTTTTTTGAGTGTGGGAGTTTCACATGGCGACATCTGGATTTCGTTCCATGCATCTCAGTGAGGAGAGGCACCCACTGACCTTTCTCTGCTTATAGACTTGTGATCCCAACTCTGAAAAGAGCAAATGCATGAAAGATGGGAACAGTCTTATAGTACAATGGTTTGGTATTGCGCTCGTGTATGTCAGACATTTACATCAAAGATGTGGTTTGGATGTGTATGAAAAAAAAACTTTTGGATATCAACTATTTTGCATAATGATTGTTCATTTCTAATAATCTTATAATTTACTGAATGAATTATGCACACAACACTGTGCACAGAATGTAAACCGGCGTCTTTTTAAGTTATATGACAGTCGGCAGACAGCCAGGATACCAAAGATTTCCTTCCTGTGTTGCCTCACTCTCTTTCTTCAGCCTCTCCCTTGGCAGATGGCATCTGCAGACACACATTAACAATGCCATTTTGTTTACCTATCATCAAAGTGAAGTGAAATGGCATAGAGGCAAATACAAACATCTGGAAGTCTCCCAGTTCCAGGAGGCGGAGGTCACAGGAGTTAAGCTCACGTTAGCGGGCTGATTCTACTTTGCTGGGAACCCTCGTAAAAATAGTTTAAACATTTCCTCTTTTCTCCTTCAGCTTCCTGAGATCTCAGAAGGGCAGAGTAGCCTGTCTCCTTGGTTTTACCCATCCCCCTCATTTAAAACACCAAAGACACACCCGCAGACTGATGCGCCTGAGGCATGGTGCCATCTTTGTTGCTGTAGGAGGGGGACAGGAAGAACTTAAACTTCCTCACTTTCCATTTCTATTGTTCTCTTGGCTTGTTTTCCCTTTTGGCTGTTTGAGGACAGGCCTGGTCACTTATGATATGAGCGTCAGACCTCTGCTGATGTAAACTGTTTGCAGGGGGGGGGTCACTAAACTATATCAAGTTAACCCATTAACTCAAGCTACCTCTCATGTGCAAAGTAAGGACAAAACGGGACACAGCAGCGCATATTTTCAGAGAGTGGGTTAATCAAATAAGTGCCAAGTTGTTTTTTACATGATATTTGTGTGTATGCACGTGTCTGTCTTATCTGTTATTTTCTTATGATCCATTTAAAGTGAAGGTCCGTTTTTAATGTGTCATAGTTAGTCCCCACATTATGGGGGGTGGACACAGACTGAGAGAACATGGGGAGATATGCTCTTCCTGAAGCCCATGGTGGGATCAAACCCACGATGTTTGGCTTATCATTTCCTGACACGTACACTCTACCACTAAGCTACCACAGACCCCCTTGTTGCCCTTTTAAAGAGAGGGGTCTGTTCTAAATGTCATGATTAGTCCTCACGTTGTGGGGGTGGACATGGATTTAGATGGAGTTTGGGGGATTAAGGCCTGATGCCCTTCCTGACATCCTGTGGTGGGTTAGAACTCGCTGCCTCTGGCTTGGCCTCAGGCTTATGACCCTCTCAAAGTATGATACTTAAAAAAGACATGATTTCCTGACCAAATTACCCCATGCTTGGTATGTTTCAAGATCAGACATGGGAAAGTTAAGCTTTACTTGTGTAAAATAAGCTACTGTATACCTACCTAAATAGTTTTAAGTTTAATAAAATGCAATGTACACAGCAGAAGCACTGCTGCTTCTATAGCATATGGCATATACAGTGTGTCTGTATGGAGGCTGTGATATTTCAGTGGTGGAAGATATGTGTCAGGAAATGACAAGTCAGGGATTGTAGGTTCAATCCCACTTCACGTCATCAGGATTGGTATCTGGCCTTATTCCCCTATGCTACATGTAAGTCCGTGTCCACCTCCACAATATGGGGACTAATTGTAACACCTAACGGATAAAATGTAGAGTGTCTCTGTGTGGAGGTGCTGACATCTTTCGCATACAGTTTCTTTTGAGAATTGGATCACAGGTTTTGCTGCAGGCACCTGTGAAACTGACTTTTGTTATTGCTTAAAAAAAATTCTGCCTTGCTCTCTTTGGGGCCATGGCAGCTTAGTGTTAGAGTTTGTGCTTCAGGAAATGAGCCAGACATCGTGGGTTTGATCCCACCATGGGGCATCAGGAAAGGCATCCAGCCTTAACCCACCATGCTCTGACTAGGTCCATGTTGACATCTACTATTTTGAGACTAATTGTGACATGAAAATTGACTTTTTCTACACTGGTCACCATTGTGTTTGAGCCCAGTCAGTGTCATGTCATCAGCAAAGATTTGGAGCTTAATGGAGGGGCCCTTGAAGGAGGAGTATTAAGTATACATGGGGAAGCAGGGTAGAGGAGGTAGCATGCCACCATGTCGTACATTAGTGTATATTTCCTTTGTGCATCCCTGGGCTCTCATGCTTTCTCCTGACTGTCAGGAAGTTGTGGTCTACTACTAGATAGGGTCAGGGAAAGGCATCTGGGAAAAAGGAGCTCTGGAAAAATGGCTTAAAGGTCATCTTCTCAGTGCCTCAACACTATTCCCACTGGAAAAATATGTGCATGCACAGGAATATATAGTTCAGGAGGTAGGGCAGTCATCTAGTAATTAGATGATTGATGGTTTGATTGCTGATTCATTTAGAAAGCATATCGAAGTGTCCTTGAGTGAGAAACTGATCCCGTCACTGCTTGGAACAACAGAGGAATATTAGCCTGGTGACTAAATCTGGTATATTTACATTCTAAATGTTCAGTAATATGTTTGTCCCTACAAAAGCATTCCATTCCAACACACTAAAGGATGGAGGCAAATTTCTGCATGCACAGTATTTATGGAAGTTTTATGAGATGGCAACTGATGTGGACTGAACAGGTTTATCAGAAGTATCTCAGAATGGCTGGTAAATATTGCACTATTTACATAGCTCATATGTTCATACAGAAAAAGGAAAAGGACCATCCCAAAGTACAGTACATGAACTCATGTCACTGTTTTCAATTGTGTCCTTTCACATGTGGAAAAGTTAAATTTAGAAATGCCATTTGCTTTTCCTTTTTTCCATTTTCCTCTACAAAAATGTCTAATCGACATTTGTGTTTTCAGTGAGTCTAGTAACCTATTGGTATGCTCCATTCTATGTAGCCGCTATGTAGCTTTCCGTTTAATGGAGTGTGGAAATTTTAGCAATAAGTGAAGGTTAAGACTTTGGTATTTTTGTCACTTTTTTGTGGCCTTCAAATTCCTCTCAAATATTTCCCAAAGCTTTGGAATTATGTATTCTTTTATCACTCTCTATTTTTGACAATTCTATATAACCCAAACATGAGATCATAGCTGGTAGCATCTGAGAAAACAAACTACTTTGGCCATTAAAGCAAAACAACATGTGGTGATATGGGGGTAACAACAGCTTGCAGGTCTAGAACACTGACAGCATAATGTTGAGCTTTTACTGAAGATTTCTTCAGAGCCCTATTGTTTTAAGAATGAGCTTTGAAATGTGGCAAAATCCGAATTCTTATTGATTAGTAAATATCTTTTGTGATTAAGATTATGCAATTATTATTACTGCTATTAATGATGAGGCAGATGTTGCAGGCTTGAACCCACCGTGGGGTGTCAGGAAGGGCATCCAGTCTTAATCTAGCTTCTAGTGTTGCTCCAGTATCCTTTGTACCTTGACGCTATGCACTTGTTGTACGTCCCTCCGGATAAGAGCGTCTGCTAAATGCCTGGAATGTAATTAAATGTAATGTAATCCCCATTACTTCTATCTATATTCGTGTTCACCAATACAATGTGGGGAGTAATCATGACATAAAAATGGGCCCACTTAGTTTTTACTTATTTCCATTATTGTTGTTTGGGCTAATATTGTTCATGTGAGATAGATTAAGCAGTTAATTGTAAAAAGGTTATTAAATATGATTAGACACAGGACTGCGGTAGGTCAGTGGTTAGAACACTTGTTTTGGGAACTGACTAGCCAGACGCAGTGGGTTTGAACCCACCGGGGAAAGTCAGGAAGGGTATTCAGGCAATCCTCCAAGCCCCATATAAGTCCATGTCCGTCCCTACAATGTGGGGATTATGTGACCCATAAAATTGAGCTCTTATTAAACATAATTAGTCAATATAAAGGACTTTTAAACTCTTTTCTTTTGCTCTGTAATTCCTAGATGATCTGATTCAAATTATCATGATTTTTTGAATTGTAGTCTCATTTGTGTATTTGCTTGTACTATGAAGTCTAAGGGGATCTTAAAGATGGCAGTGAGATTTATTTTAGAAATGTGATAAAGTGGCTGCGGTTGCTCAGGGGTTAGTGTGCTCACTTCGGGAACTGATGAATGAGAGGCTGTGGGCTCGAATCCACCGTGGGGCATCAGGGAGGACATCCAGTCTTAACCCCCCATGCTCCATCTAAGTCCGTATCCACTCCACAATGTAAGGATTGATTGTTACACTTAAAATGGGTCTTCTATAAAGTTTAGTTTCTCAAAATGTCATTTTTTTCAAAGGGTTTTAATTTTTTTCTTCAAAAACAATTTCACAGATTAACAGATTCCCTTTACTGGGAGAAATCATAAATGATCATATCACCAAGTATTTCCTCTTGAAACCACAAATGAGCAGTGGTGTTCAAAGTGCTAGTTTCATCATTTCACTAGATTTTCTGAATCTCTAATTTAGGAACTTGCAACGAGGTAAGCAAACCAGTTGTGATGGTGAAATGAAACACAAACAGATGTTAGCTTTGTCTGTCAGATTTGTCATGGTGGAATTTTTACAGGCTTCATAAATCACGTGATCTTTTTAAGCCCTGTGCTGCATGAGAACCGAAATGGTGTGGAGGCAAATACAAACATCTGGAGGTCTCTTAGTTCCAGAAGGCAGAGGTCACAGTCAACATTGAGTGCAGCCCTCAGTAGAGTGCAAGTTCTGACGATCAATAGAAACTAGCCTCTTCCCTGCAATGATGATTGATTGTAAGGGTTTTCTAAAATGACTCGAACCTGATTTTGACTGAATAATTTGCTATATTTTTACTTTATAAGTTATAGCTGAGCATGGTTGATAATATGAGTTTTACTCATGTCACTGATTCCAATGGAGCTTTTTAATGAGATAAGAACTTAAGCCTGAACCAGATGCTAGTATTGGCACGAAGTCTCTGGCTAGTATCATGGCTCTCTTTAGCATAAGAAAAAAAAGACTCTGGAAATAAGTGTAGAATAGTCTGGCTTGAATGTCAAGAAAAATGGGGTATGTAGGTGGCAGGGGTGGACTGCAAAATAATTAAAATAAAAGGTTTTTTGGTTCAGACCGGCTCACCACAGTCGATACCATACCACCCATGATCACACACCCCTGACTTTTTGTAAACCAACCATGCCATTCATTAAAAATACTAAATCTGTGTAATGAGTGAGAGGGAATCAAGGAAGATAAAGACAATATGATAAAGATCTTCAAAAGGTGTGTTGCACTGATTTGGTACGCTGGCTGAACTGGACCAGGAGGGTGTTCCATTGGATGTTATGGGATGTTCCTGCCCATTCATTGATCACAGGGGATTTAAGCTGCAGTTGCTTGGACTATAGATGCCCACGATAGTGCTGAAAAGCCTCTGGTGTCGCCCAAGCCCTTCTATGTCCTTTGTATGTCCATCAGGTTTCAGAAAGGGCAGCTATGTCAATCCAGCGTCTCTTCAGGTCTCTAGAAATGATCACAGTCCCCTCTGGTTTGTCACTGGTTTCACTATTCATCAGTGTGTACACATTCCAGGCTGCAAAGTTTATGTTTCTGATCACATATGGTGATTTCTGGCTACAGTACTCTAGTCAAGATGTTTGAGGAAGGCTATTTTTAGGGTACCTCTTCTTGCCCCTTTCCCAAGTGGGGTGAGCAGAGCAGATCCTAAAGAGGGCTGGTCAGTTGTTGATGCAGCTATTGAAGGGCTCCTACCTCATTCCAAGAGCCTGAATCTAGCACCCAACCACCTGCTGTGCTGGCTTATGACTAGGTGCTTCCAGATCTCACAATCGTGCCTCCATCGCCAGTTGCCACAGGACTTAATCCAGGATTTTATGATGGAGATAAGGTGGAGCATAGCTCGGGACAACGTTTCTCTTGGCATCTCAAGATGACGTAAGCTCGACGTGACAAGGTGACAATCCATGGAAAAGAATAAAAGTAGGCTAAGTAGGTTAGTCTTATCACTGGCATGAATTTGCTATTATGACTCCTATAGTATGTCAGTCTCCCAGTAA
Organism: Regalecus glesne; assembly: GCA_900302585.1. NCBI lineage: Eukaryota > Metazoa > Chordata > Actinopteri > Lampriformes > Regalecidae > Regalecus > Regalecus glesne. The sequence continues at coordinate 17,464 of OMLC01005540.1, read as the reverse complement.
TCATTTCATTTAGGTGTGAACTATACAGTGCATTTTGCTGTTGCTGGTCCTTTTAAAGATACCTACTTTCGCTTTCATTTGCTACTGAGATGACACTATGTTATGTCTGATTGTGATGGGTAGGCTGGGGTCTGATTCGACCATCTTGTATTGGGGCCCAGTGCTGACTCATTATGCTTGTGTTTGGGGTGGTGCCGCGTGCACTCTCTGGTTCACTCTAAATCCTTAAATGGAAAGGAATTGTAAGATCCTTCCAAATCTCCAGAATCAGGGTACTCTCACTGCCTGTACTTTGGAAAACGATACCTATTAAGTGAGTTCATGTAAGTAGAGGTGTCTTATTTGCAGTGCCCATTGGGTTGAAGGCGGAGCTATACCTTGGAGAGATTGCCAGTCCATCCTTGGGCATGCATGAGGGATTAAGGCTAGATACCCTTCTTGACACTTTGCATTGGGTTTGAACCTTCAGCCTCTGGCTTGATGGCTCCTGAAGCACTCGTTCTACCTCTATCACAGCACTCTGATAGTAAAAGCATCAGCATTAAAATATTTAAATGACTTCAAACTTAAACTGCTAATATTGCTATTTCTGCAATTATTTTAAGCGCGCTCAATCACTTGAATGAAAATGTCCAATACTACTATCAAGATGGTTGGTAGGGTGTGCTAGGTAGTGACTTGAGCGTTTGTTATGATCCTCTCCGTGGTTGCTAGGGTGTTGCTAGATAGTTGCTATGGTCCTCTAGATGTTTGCAAAGTTGTTGCTAGGTGGTTGGTATAGTGTTTTATGTTGTTGCTAGGATTTTGCTATGGTGTTTTGTATGGCTGCTAGGATGTTGCTATGGTGTTCTAGGATGCTGCTTCGGCAAGCACATCAATATAAAGTTCATAAGTAAAGAAGAGTGTTTAGTGTGGTGTTTTACTGGAGCTGAAGCAAACACAATAAACAATATCTAGATCTAGGAAGGTCACAGCTGTCTTGTCATGAGAAGACACTTTCCCGTCAAGGTCATCAGCACCTTGTGGTTTATTTTTCCAAGTTATTAGGGAGCTGCAATAGCTCAGTGGTAGAATGCTCTCTTTGGGAACTGATGAGCCAGAGGCTGCAGGGTTTGAATCCACTGTGGGGCATCTGGTCTTAATCTCCAAAACTTCATCTAAATCTGAGTCCACCCCCACAATGTGGGGACTAATTAGCATATTAATTAACTTACTTTTACGTTTGCTGTCAAATTTAAAATTATAGCTTAAATTTCATAAGTAGATTTTTATTAACAAATAAGTTTTCAGGGGACAGTGGTGGCTCAGTGGTAGAGTACACGCTTCATGAAATGATGAGCCAGACATCGCGAGTTTGATCTCACCGCAGGGGATCAGGAAGGGCATCCAGCCTTTATCCTCCATACTCCATCTATGTATGTCTGTGTCCACCCTTGTAATGTGGAGACCAATTGTGTCATCTAAAGACTGACCTTTAGCAATAGATAAGATAAATTTGTTATCTATATTTAGCATGTTATTCATTAAATTATCTATTTTACCAATACAAAAGTTTAAGTGGTTAGTGTGGTATAGTGGGGAAGTTTTGTTCCATCACTCAGAAACCTTGAGTAGGCTTGTTGTTCTTTTCTGCCCTTAATTTGAAAGTGGAGTGAGCAAACCAGGTCCATGTCAGTCAAGCTGTTTTCAAAATGGTGTATATGTGCTGACTGAATCACTATACAGGTCTGGAATCACTTTCTGCATTTCATTTGCAATGCTTTCCCCTCCTCTGCCAATTATGTATGCACGCACAGAAAGATCCCGTTACAGTTTTGACACAAATTACTTTGTCACATCAGTGCAGTGAGCTAAGTTTTAACTCGGCAAAACTGACCTACTTATAGTCAAATTAGGCCATCAAAGCACTCAAGACCTTTTTTATTGTACCCGATTGCTCAGTGGGCTTTCCCAATGTACCGTCAGTCAAATCAATTTGTTAAATAAATGCCCTACATGGTGACAAAGGGGACTTCCCTTTTCCCTTTTTTATGGATCCATACCACAAACCAAATTAGGAGTGATATAGATAATAAAATGGAACAATCCACTAATCTGATCCAAACAGGACAATATACTTAGAAATTTGGTAAAGTTTAAGTTAAAGTTACTTTTAAATAATGTTATGTAGCCTTGACCAAAAAGTTCTATTTAGATTCTTGATGTAAAACAAGCTACTGATACCTTAAAGGAGAGGCTGAGTTTTATCTTTAAAATTTGTTCTCTGCATTTAATCCATCCTATTTTATAGGAGTAGAGGGCAACTGCAGCTCCAGGTCTTTTTTCTATTGCCTTGCTCAGGGGCACAGGAAGGAGTATTAACCCTAACATGTACATCTTATAGATAGTGGGAGGAAACCAGAGCATCTATAGGAAACTCGCAAAGACACAGGGAGAACATGCAAACTCAGAATATGCAGAAAGGACTTGGGATGGGATTTGAACCCAGGGCCTTTTTTTACAGTGAGGCAACAGTGCTAACCGCTGTGTGACTGTTACTCCACTTTTCTTCCACAATCCAAAGGCATGCATATTTGGGTTGCAGTAGAATAAGGTCTCTAAATTTCCCACAACAGCAGTAATGCCAGCATCAAATTCCAATTATATTGCACATTTTATAATCATTTAAAATCTAACCTCCATGGCCCTGGTCCCAGCTTGCTCTCTATCATCAACTATGTTCAGGTTTTCACTTGACTGTGTTCAGCCCCTCCTAAAAAACTCTCTTGATCCAGTAAGGTTAGGGAATTATAAACTGATTTCCAAAAAATAGTTGCGAAAACCAAATGCTTGAGCTCATTGAGGGTCCTACCATTTTTGATAAATTTTAACCTAGCTTTAACCAACAGCATAGTACCTGGACTGCATTAAGAGTGACAATCTTATGCATGCTGATAAAGATGTATACTTTATTCTTATTCTTCTAGGTTAAATTGGTGCCTTTGATACCATTGTTCATACTATCTTACTTGATAGTTTGGAGACCTGGTTGGCATTTCTGGAACTGTGTTAAATTCATTCCACTCTTATCTGAACAATAGATATTGTATGTATTGACAATAATGTATCCTCGTCAGCTCCCGTACTCTGTGGAGTCCTGCAGGGGGCTGTTCTTGGGCCAATCCTCTTCTCTCTATATATGCTACCTCCGGGTGATTGGTTTAGTCACTTTCAAGATATGTCATACCACTGTTAGCTGATGATACTCAGATCTATTCTTCTCCCAAACCCAATAACCTGAATCACCTATCCTCCCTCCATGATTGCGTAGCTTGTCATCAAAGACTGGATGTCCCTCAACTTCCTCCATTGAACCCTTGACAAAACTGAGATTCTTTTAATTGATCTTGAGAACTCTGCCACTGCAGTTAATCCTTTTATTGGTCCATGCCATTCAAACATAGACATACCACTAAAAATCTGAGTATTATTTTCAACCAGATTGTCTTTTGATACCATGTTAATGAGTTTGTCCAATCCAGTTTTTTCAGTTAAGAAATATTGCTAAAATCAGATTTACTTTTTTCACTTTTAAGGATTTTGAAATATTAATCTACACTTTCATCTTATCCTATCTATATTACTGTAACTCCCTCTACTCTTGGCTCAGTCAAGTCACTTTAAATAATTTACAGTTGGTTCAAAATGCAGCTGCTAGATTACTCACTTGAACTAGCTGCAGGCCCCGCATTATCCCTGTTCTTTCACATCACCATTTGCTTCCTATGAATTTCAGAATAACCTACAATTTGTCATTGATTATATTCAAAGAACTATGTGGTCTTGTCTAGAGTGATGTATCTGATTTCCTCACCCCTCATTGGACTTCGCAACCACTCTGATCCTCAAACCTGGGTCTTTTATCCATCCCCCACTCCAAAACAACTCCAACTACAAAACAAAGAGTGACTCCACCTTTACAGTTTCAGCCCTTGATCTCTTGAATAATCTTTCCCAATCCATTAGCTATATGGAATCTTTGGACTGTTACAGCAGCTTCTAAAAGCCCATATTTTGCCATTTGCATAAAGGGACAATACAATCAAAACAATCTAAAAAGTACAAAAAAGTGTAGAAAATAATTATACACTTCCTCAGTTGTTAGTTCAGTTATGCATGAATTGGAGCAGAATATACATGTATTAAAATATAGAACAACACACACACCAAAGCTGTTGTGAAAAGTGAGGTTATTAACCTGCTTTTAAAAGTGTTCAGTGTGGGGGGCCTCTTTCATAGCCCTAGCCACAAATAGGCATGTGAGTGAATATGTCTATGTGGTGGCCCTGCAGTGAACTGGCACCCTGTCCTGTTCAAACTGGCTTCTGTCATAACCATTCCTGGAAGCGCTCCAGCCTGCTCTGACCCTTAAAAGGGATGAAGAGGGTAAAGGAAATGAATAAATAATTGTGAATTCATACAAAGTACAAAAAAAGAATGATCCCTCCATGCTGTACTCATTAAGCTGCTACAATGTCAACAACAACAAAAAAGTCTGAAGTATTACCCAAGTTTTTTACAGTCTCTAGAGGCAGGAAAGTTGATGAGTTTATACAGAGATTATATGATGAAGGGAGATGTTAACAGAATTTTAAAATTCCCTGAATAATGGGCAAATAATTCTTATACACCCTTTTCCAAATTCCTCTTTAATTCTTTTAAGGGTATTATTTAATAACATGCTGTTTATTTGCTTAAAAAAACCTAGTGGAGAAACACAGCTACAGCTAATGCCAAGCCACCATTCATTCCACTTTAATTCACTTCAGACAAACAAGCAGCATGTTGGCGTACAATAAACACAATTCATTGCCACTGTGTGTATGTGACAACTGATAACTCGTACATTGGGTCCATATGTCCTTTGTTACCAGAGCATTGGCCTTGATAAGGCAACAAATGCCCCTTTGAGTTTTCTGTGCTTCACATTTAACAGATTTAAAACATCTCACATTCAATAGTGTCCTCTGGATCAATTTGAAGGAGGCGGTGGGGACACAATTCCTCAGTAATGTTTTTGACTGACAGAGGGGGCTACGATAGCTCAGTGGTAGAGCAAGGGCTTTAGGAACTGATGAATCGAATGTCGCGGGTTCGCATCTACTATATGGCATCAATAAGGGCATCCTGCTTAAATTCCCAACACTCCATGTCACTCTGTGTCCACCACCAGAATGTGGGGTATAATCGTGACGTAAAATTGGGCCTAAGTTTAGGCCCTTATTCAGTGTAATCCACATCAATATGGAAATTGGCAAAACATATGTTTTCATATCCACATCACTATTCTGTCTTAGTCTCTCCCTTGATTTCTGTCACTTGTATGTTTTCATTTGAACTAGATTTTCACAGAACAGATCTCAAAAGAGATTGTCTGTAACATGCCCAAACAAATCAGTCTTTTGATACATTTTTTGAGTGTTTCTGATGAGTCAGCATGCTTTTCTTGGTTATTGGTTGGCTATCGACATGATTCAGAGAGGAACTAATGTTAGATTAGCTCTGTAGAGCCTAGAAAAGCATCTGTTTTACATTGTTAATATTAAGCATCCTGTAAAGCTATAATGTGAATAATAACATCCAATAAGGATATAATGTGAATAATAAAGTTACTCAGTTGAAAATGTGCGGTTAATACCACATCTTCTTCCAATTGCAAGCTTAAAACAACAACCCCCTTATCTTTCTGTGGACAATAAAATCACACAACCGCCGTGCTTCACTTCTATGACAGAATCTTTCCTTTTTTTGTTCTGGTGTTAGTCACATGTGTAATAACTCGGCACTATATAATATGGTCATCCATATTGTCATTTTGAATGACATACTAATTAAGTGCAACCTCCAACCCCCACTCACATTTCTATGCAAGTGTTATTCCCCTATGACTAATTATAATCCTTTCTGGAATCACTTCATCTAGAAAAAGTTCAGACTGCCCCTAATAAGGCTCTTCCTGTGTATGGCTCCATTTTCCTCGAACACAAAGCCCCAGCAATGGCTGCATGTTCATCGGTGGGAACACCAGGCTAAATTCCCTGTGTAAGCACGCAAGCACGCATATGTGTGCCTGCAGAAGCATCTACACACACGCAAACATGCACACGGATGTGTGTGTGCATGTACACACACACTGTCCTCCTTCTACCCATCCCATCTTTATGCTGTCCTCTATGTAATCATTTCCAAATGCTTCAGGCTCTCACTCCAAATGAGGAAGCAGAAAGAATTCCTAAAGTCTCTCGCAGCTTCTTCATTATGCCGCCAGATTGTTCAAATGGTAGCATTTTTATTCTCATACAAGTCTCATGTAGTATATCTATCGTGCACAACTGTTTTTTAATGCAGCTTAGTAAGGCTAAAAGTTGGAAGCTTAAGAGGACATTTGCAAACTTTTCAGTTTGAAAAGGTAGACTTAAACTATCTAGTTTTTTGTTTGTAAATTGGAATTTGTGAGGTGCAGAAATGAGGAAATAGCCCAACTGTTGTTGTTTTTTGGTATATGGTCTCTGAGATTGCTGTTTAAAAAAATCTTTTCACCTCCTACCTGAGAGTAGACAGAACAACTAAAACAAGGGTGAATTAAGTGCACTTGGTTCAGCTTGAGATATTTGTGAACATTGTATGACAGTACTTGTTCTGAAAAGCTGACAGTCCTTGTCTGTGAAGCCTTGTCTTCAGTTGAACATATCACATATCATTTGGGGAGCTTTTTAATATCAAGACCTGTACAGTAGCATGACTACATTCATTTTCAGCTCCAGCTCCACACCCGGCCCCTGGGATATGTGAATGCTAGGGGCGCTGTCCATCCATAGGGGCACCCAAACTCAGGGAAGACAGAATATCATAAAAACATAACTTTCAGCTTTGTTTTTCTGATGTTATTTTAATTCTATTGTTTCAATTTGGAAAAAAATCCCACCTCATAGCATATTAACTAGGCTGTATTTTCTGGGTTGCCTGCAGTCACCCCAGCACATAATGACCCTCCCCACTAATCGACCCACCCACCCACTTTTCTTGTTAGACTTGCATGATTTTGGGGGATGGCCGAGTTATCTGAACTAGTGAGTGACACTGGCTGTGAAACATGATACGATTGACATCTGTCTCACACATACACACACACACACACGCACACACACACAAGCAAATACCATAGACAAAAAGAGAGCAATTATAAATAGCTAACACTATTGATTGTTATGTATATGCTATCTATTGTGTCTGATACACCCCCTCCCTGTCTAGAAATTGAGTGTGTAATGTACATAACAACGTAAGGCAACAGAAGTAGTGGATTCAAATGTTCTTTGTAATTTGGCTCACTTGGCAGCTGATGATTGTGTGAAGCATGGAAAGAGTTATACTGTCCAAGATTAAAATAAATCACTGAAATTATGAGATTATATATGTATATATGTATACCAAAGTGTGTGTGTGTGTGTGCGCGCGCGTGTGTGTGTGTGTGTGTGTATGTATATATATATATATATATAACGACCAAAACACTCTGAGGCCCAGGGAAGAAAATGAAGAGAAGGAAAACCAGGAAGAAGATAAGAGGTAATGTGATGAGTGAATAGTTTATTGCGTAGGAGTTATGGTTGGAGCAGTATTACTAGCTTACTTTGGATGATGGCACAGTTTACTAATTTGACAGATAGCTAGAGTTAATGTCAGTTACTCCCACCTTAAAGTCATTGGCGGAAGTGGGAAAAACTATTAGGTGTTTGGGGAACCTACAACATAATCTTGAGAAATAGACTTTTCTTTTAAGTGTGCTTCACAAACCATCCACTGTGTCCTTAAGGAAACAGGAGTGCATTTTTATTGACATCTTAGTCTAGTTCGCCAATGTTAGCCGTGTTTGTAATTGTCAATTAAAATGTTTATCCTTTCCCATCCGCCATTGTAATTAAATTGTAAGCCTTTACATTTTCATTATTGATTAGTTTTATATGAATATTTAGCAAACAGTATGCATTATATGAGAGACATGCTTACTGAATACATGTTTTGTGCATTACAGTTGGGTAACATTAATCGAAGTGTTTAGAATGTCATATGCTTAAAGTGGCTTCGGTGCTGTTTTTGGCTAGGTTTGACAATCAGCAGCTTTGTTATTAACACTCAGTGGTCACATATACTTCTCTCTCTTCTCTCTTCAGATGCACATTTAAAATATTTTAATCCAACCCCAGTACATCCTGGGCAGCCTACAGAAAGATTCTCCACCTTAGCACCTTCCAGCAATGCACCATCAAGCATTCCTGTCCCCTTTACCTCAGCCAAGCCCAGTGATGAAGTATCAAGTGCACCTGTCCCCTCTACCTCAGCCAAGCCTGGCAATGCAGCATCAAGTGCACCTGTCCTCTCCACCTCAGCATGTCCCAGCAATGTAACTTCAGGCTACAAAAATGATGCACCATTCGACCCTACTGACGGGCCATCTGTTTTAACTAATACGATAAGAACAAAGTTTGCACTCAGAGCACCCTATCAAAGCAAAAACAGCTTCATGTTTACAGAACAAAAAGATGGGAGAAGGTTTCAGCATGAGTATTTCAATAGCGTCTTAGTCAATGGAGAAGAAATCAAAACGAACGTGCTAATATACTCAAAAATACTTCTGCAAAATATTGTCTCAACATGATTTAAAACCGAATAAAGAAAGACTAACAGATTGGAAAAATCGAAGGCACTTCCTCAAGGCCCATGACGATAACTAGGAGCACAATACACACATGGCAACATGGAAGGTATTGGAGATCTGTCTGGCAAAGGAGTTATATGGGGAACGCGCTTGCTGAGGCTGAGAGAAACATGTGGTGTGAAGTTCTTACTAGATTGGTGGCAATAACTCAGGCCTTAGTTGAAATAAACATGGCGTTAAGGGGGTCCACAGACACATTAAACAAACCAGACAATAGCAATTTTCTTGAAGAGGCGGTGCTGATGGCCAAGTTTGATCCAGTAATGAAACAGCATGTCGGGAGGTTGGAAAGTGGAGCTGGCAGTCAGACAAAAAATAATCCAAAATGAACTGACAGACTCTATCAGTGCAACAACACTGGAAAAAGAAGTGGAAGAGAGCAAAACACTGAAGAATTTGTACATTATTTTAGATTGGATCCCTGATCGGAGTCATTAGGAACAACTCTGTCATTGTCAGGATTGTAATACTAGAAGAAATACCACAAATTAAAGAACATTTCGTGAGCTTTCTTGGCAGAGGCGTCAACGGGAAAGTTTATTTCTCATCCTCAAAATGCTGGAGGAGCTTAACATTCCCTTTGAGGACTGCAGAGGACAGTCCCAGGACAACAGCGTCAACATGAAGGGATAGAATAAAGGTGTTCACGCTTGGCTGCTTCAACAGCACTCAAGAGCCTTTTTGGTCCATGTGGTGCCTACACTTTAAATCTGATGGTAGCTGACGCTGCCAAGAGCTCATCGGATGCCATTGGCTACTTTGGATGAAACAAGTCTGTTTACAAGTCCTAATTAGGACCCATGTTGTGGGGGTGGACACGGACCTAGATGGAGCATGGGGGATTAAGGCTGGATGCCCTTCCTTATACCCCATGGTGGGATTGAACTGGCAATTTCTGGCTTGCCATTTCTTGACATGGACACTCTACCACGGAGCTACTGTGGCCCCTGTTGACTACTTTAGATATTTAAAGAAATTATTCTATTGTTCTTATTTTGTGGGTTTGTCTTGTTTCTAAAATAAATAAAATCTCAAAGACATGAGTTTCTGTGTGAATATGTATCAACATAATGACTTATGGTGGTAGAATTGGCTGTGACGTAAAGGACAACAGCTAAATTCTCACCCAGGGCACTGAATTGGTCAGGGCTGGGCCTGTTCTGCTCAAAATAAACACCCAGCCTAGGTGGTGCTGTGTTCATTTTGCTGTTGTGTCCATGTTTCATGACGCATAAATCTTTTGACACGATGCAAAAATAGTGCATCTTAAGAAAATACCAGTCAGACATGCCTTCCCGCAACATCAAAGATTACCATCAATATTACTCTCACCATTACTGTTCTGACCTCTGTCTTGTTTTTCTGGGTATTTCTTTTGGCTGTTGGTAGATTGATATGCCCTTTGGTTTACTATTTGTATGATTGCCCCCAGCAGCCCAGATATTGCGAGACTTACAGAAAAAACACAGAAATATACATTTTATTCCTTATTTTATGCCATATAGTCTGATTATGGGAAAACTTGGTTTTAGATCCTATCTACATTTGAACTGAGACATGTTGCACATTACTCTGTGTTATCCTCTCCCGGTGTTTCTCAGCTCCACCTTATCCTTCCTGCCCATTACGAGCAGCTCCTTGAGGACGCAACATGGTCTCATCTTCACTCACCACACCCTAGGTTTTTACTGCCGAAGTGTGTTTGACGTATTTCAATGCTGTTCATATTTTCCATTGTGATCTCGCCCAGATCAGCATTCCATAACTTCCTTAAATTTGTGCCTTCAAAATGACTATATCCACTTTGCCTGGATTTAAGAAGCCCATTGAAAAAAAAGCATCAGGCTTTTGGAGTAAAGGCATTTCAGAAAAAGTCAAGAAAAAACACAATGGCACCATCAAAGGCATAGGGCAGTAAATTAATTCCCATCTCCTCTTCTTTACCCGCAAAGGACGGGTAGGGTTCCCAAGTGTCAAGTACTCTGACGATTAGTAATGCTTTTGATTGTCATCAAGGCCAAAAAACTTAGTTCCTTCCAAAGTGGGGGTCTGATGTCATGCTATCATGTTTCTTTTGTAGTTTCTGTACATCCGTCTTTTGCTTCCAGCAGGGCTTTATTAAGTGCTCTGTTAAAGCTACTTCATGAATATAGTATACATTATCTCTCTCCACCTCTCTCGCTCTCATTCTTATTCTTCTTATATTCTGTGAAAATGTATCATCCTCTCTATTTTTAACCACGACTCATCATAAACTTGTTTGGACCTTGTCATTCCATACGCACATTTTGTCAAACCTTTCTATTCTGTTATTTATTTGACCCAGTGTGGACAAGACATGAATCTAACAGTCAAACCTAATTAATGGCTTTCAGGTAAATTCTTGCTGTGTAAACACTGTTGGGCATGTTCTTTGCATAGATCTTACAGGTCACGAGTGATTTTGCCCCTCTGTATGTTTGGCAGGCATTCTGGAGTTAAAAAGGAAACGGTGTACTCGCACATCCCACGTTTTCCCTACTCCATGGCCCCCGAGTTTGACTAGTCAAGTGGGGGAAAACAATGGCAGGAAATGGGGGGAAGATTTAAGAATTTCAGGGTGGCGATCCTTGAAATGAGACATACAGGTTGGGGTGTAGAAAGACCAATGCAGTTTCTCTTTTGATGGAGGATTCTTTTACACATCAAATAGAGAATTAGTTGAATGAAAAAATGCAAACAGCCACTGAGGTACATGAAAGCATACAGCGGTTTGTGCATGATGCAAGACCAACAGGGTTTTGCATACAGTGCCAACTAACAGTCCAGGCAATGTAAGGGATTAGACCTTATTTTCATAACTACCGATAGCATCCCTGTATGAATCTGTGCATATGGAAGCAGCAAGGTTACATGCAGCGTGTAGTGAGTGATAAATTGGTGCAGTGGTCCAGCATCCTAGAGAGGAAGTTGTCCTGATTGGAATGAGAGCTGTGAAATTAAGTATTAGCACTGGAGAGTCTACATCTTTGTGACTGAATTATGTCTTCACAACAGTTGTAAAATCATTGTTATGGGCATGATTGTGCGATGTTATAAAAATATTTATTTCCTATTATTTACTCATACTTGGCTGAACAAAAATGTATTAAAATGTGAAAATTAGGACATGGATCAGATTGAAGTTAAATCTGATTTTTTTGCTATCTGGTTTTGCATTTGCATCAAAACCCTAGTACAAAGTATGAGTATGTGTCCAGAACAACTTGACAGGCTAGTGAGAATAATCTTGAATTTCCACACTGATATAAAAAGTTATAACTTGAAGTCAGTAGGCCAGAGTTGCATCTGCCCCATATGGAATACTGTAGTTCTCACATTTATTACAATTGCTGTATGAATATAT
>OMLC01005534.1:5949-16621 GCA_900302585.1 Regalecus glesne | reverse complement strand
CCCCCCGACACACACACACACACACACACACACACCACCATGACATGACCCTGTTTCAGCCTTGACTGATCATCACAAGTATTCTTGGAAGTTGAGTATTGCTGTAATCTGAATGAGTTCAGTGTCATTATGCTGAGCTTTAGGAATACCACCTACCACTGCAGATTTCCATTTACCATGATAAAAAGCCAGAACAACACAAAATGCAGTTATGTATAATCTGCAGCATCTTTAGGATTTTGCATTGGATGTGTGTCTGCTTGTGCATTTGCATCCCAAGGGTCTGGACTTGAGGCAGGGCAATACGCTGAAGGTCAGTGGGAGGTGTTTTGAGGATCATCTGTGTCTCCTCATGAAGACCCAGCAGACTTCAGTTCCATGGACACAACATCCTTCTATTGGTAGAAAGTGAATGAAATATTAAAAGCTTAAAGGGTGTGAGAGAGGAAAAATAGGTCAATTGATAGATACACACACTTCTCTTGTGAGGCGTCGCTCTAGCTGCTGAGCTCATTTTTGCTTTTTATTGGTGTGAGGGCTGCAGTACCTATTTCCTCCCACTGGGTTGCAGTAGTCCTCTGCAGCAGCGCTGTCTGGCGTTCCGTCAACATGCGCTCATGGCGGTCACACATCTCCTGCAGACAGAGGAACGAACTTTTATCTCTGTTGGATCATCTATTCGTTAGTGTTTCCAATCACTGTGCATTTATCGAATACTCTGCGTTTATATCATTGTTGTTTCCCACCACGCGAAAAACGTTCACTTGAATCATCACACGCAAATCTGCTCATCACCTTGACACAAGTCTACCCAATTTGAATTTACCCGTCGTGAGCTTGGGATCGGCTCTTGAGAGGTCCCGTGTAACTCAGTGAGCAAGTACAAGCAAAGTAAATAATTGCTTTTATAGTCATTTATAAAATACAAAGTGACACAGTGGACATGGTGTGTTGGGGTCTTAAATGACACCTGTGCGTCGCTGCTTTAACAGGTAGCGTAATGTAACATGTGCTATCAGAGCGCCTACCATCATTTTACACCAAACTGCACCATGAACACGCTGGATATGTATAGTCATCTAGAGGTGGTGATCTGGTATTGTAGGTGCATCCATCTGACAGTCCTAGGGTCTGTTCAGGAATAACTGATTTAGGAATGTCTCCCTCCCAGGACTAGTCACCCATCATTGATTTCTGGTTTATATGGTGAAAAGAATTACACAGCACCTCATCAGTTTTGTTATAATTCTTACTGAAGAGGGACTGGTGGCTGTTATTTTTGCCATCGTGCCAGTTACTCCCATGCCGCCCCACAGATCGATTTTCCCGCGATGAGCTGCGCCATTTATAATTTGTGTACATACTCATGTTAGAAGGAGTTTTTTTAATTCTTATTTCACATCATCAAACACAAGTAACACAATAACAAAATATTTGAATCAATTCATCAGGACCCAACGTTTACTGAAAGAAACACTTCATCACTCATACACTCATATCTATCAGATATGGTTGTTCGTAGTGTGGGGGCCCCACAGGGTACAGTCCTAGCTCCTCTCCTCTTCACCCTCTACACTGCAGATTTCTCTCATAACTCACCCACCTGCCACCTACAGACGTTCTCTGATGACTCTGCTATCGTCGGCCTCATCACAGATGGGGATGACAGGGAGTACAGAGAGCTAATTCAGGACTTCGTGGACTGGTGCCAGCAGAACCACCTCCAGATCAATGAGGGTAAAACCAAAGAAATGGTGGTGGATTTTTGCAGGTGCACACACTCCCCTCTGACACCGGTGAACATCCAGGGGATGGACACTGACATGGTGACAACTTACATGTACCTGGGTGTTCACCTCAACAATAAACTGGACTGGACCAATCACTCGAGAGCGCTATATAAGAAGGGCAAGAGCAGACTGTATCTGCTAAAGAGACTGAGATCTTCTGGAGGTCAGAGGTCACTCCTCAAGACATTTTACAACATGGTGGTGGCACCATCCATCTTCTATGGCGTGGTCTGCTGGGGCAGCAGCATCTCAGCTGTGGATAGAAAGAGACTTGATAAACTGGTCTAGACAGCTAGCTCTGTCCTGGGATGCCCCTTAAACACTGTGGAGGTAGTGGGACAAGGGAGGATGATGGCTAAGCTGTCATCTATGATGGGCAATAGTTCTCACCCCATGCAGGACTACATGGCAAGACTAGAGAGCTCCTTCAGTGACAGGCTACTCCATCCAAGGTGTTTGAAGGAGCGTTTCCACAGGTCTTTCCTTCCCGCAGCTGTCAGACTATACAATCAGCATTGCTCCCCCAATAGAACAAATTCAATACATGAACAACAACATCAACATACCATTTAATTAAAAATGGGTGTATTTTTCCTGTTCATACTGTATATAGTGTTCATATTTATCCTCTTGTTAAATTGCTGTTACATATTATGTTCTAGATGTGTTGCCTCTCTTACTGTGCTCTCCACTTTGCTGCTGTAACAGCGTAATTTCCCCCTGTGGGACTAATAAAGGAATATCTTATCTTATCTTATCTTATACAGGTGACCTCTTCAGACTCCTGATGAAATGCCTTAACAGAATAGAGACACACGGAAGACACAGGCTTGCTGGTGGTCCATCGAATCTGACGATGATCTCCATCTTCATCAACAATGTGCTCTCTGATGACTGTAGAGTCCAATTCTGGATCCACAAGTTTTATTGCACGCTGGGTATGTGAAGACTGAGTTATTGGGATCTGGCCTGGCTGCGTGTCTCCTTAGTGTGACAATACTACTATGGGGTGATCAAAAAGGGGCTGAAAGAGAGAGGGAACAAGGGTTATTACTTTGAGGACAAGATACACAATTGGTGTTTGCGAAGGACACAAGCTACCCCGGACTGTCTGGCTTTGTGGGGTGGCTGCAGTTGGCCCACCTGTATAAACATATGAGAACATGATCCAGTACCAAGGGGCCACAGCAAGAGGCACATTCTCTGAAAAGTTGACAGGAGAAAGGAGAGTATTGGAGACCATAAAAAGATGTAGCTTGAGAAAGCGAGACAAAGATAGACTGAGAGGGAGATTGTTTTATTTATGAGGGAACAAACAGTGTAGAAGTGTTTCTTTACGAAATACCAACACACACACACACACACACACACCAACAAATAAAAGTTGAGTCAGTTCATCCGGACACAACGTTTTATTGTCATACAGGTGACATCCTTACTTAATAGTGACGAGAGGATTGCTGTGATTTGTGCATCGGGGAAACCAATCAGACGCTGGCCAAGAGGATGGCACAACACGGACGAGCCAAAACATCTGGCGAGGACTCTGCGGTCTACATCCATCTACAAGCTAATGGCCACTCTTTCTAGGATGAGGGTGTCCACATCCTTGATAGGGAGGAAAACTGGTGTATAACTTGTCTTGATGCATGCTCAATAATCCAGGTAGGGAAATCACAAAAGAGGTGAATCTGTTCAGTGTATAACTTGTGTTAAAACAGACAGACGGGTACCCCGGAAGTAGGAAGGACGTAAGGAAGGAGTGAAACTCAGTGAAGAAATGTAAAGAATAAAGTACAAGGGGGGAAGAACACGAATTACATGAAAATCAGAGAAGCCAACAGCCGTGCAGATGTTTGATGGAACAAAACAACACGTAACATACTCGGTATACTAGTTGATGTTGCGCTCTCTTTCGCATACCTACCCCCCATTGGTGTTTATGCGCAATTGACGCGCAGTTTAACACTCCTGACACATCACCTCTGGTAATGGTAACCCCCCTTGGTTTGATGTTAAAAGCCTTCTTCGCGTTCCCCATTGTCCGGATCAAATATACTTGGGATCAGAGAGGAGAACATATCCATTTTCTTTACAAAAGGAATGTCTGCGCCTACGCAAAGCGATGTGAAACCAGATGTACACAAAGAAAAACGGAAAAATTATTGACTATGCAGCTGTGCTGTTTCCGGCCGGTTGCTAGACGACTCAGCGATCCGACGCCAATATGCAAACTGTAACCAACCTGTAGACAATGTCAGAAAGAAAAATATTGCTATCCGCCATACATCATTAGCTCAAACACACGTGTTTATTTCAAACTGGAGTTTTTGATCGCGACGAGTGGGCAGAGTGAAGCGTGGCTTGCTTGGAAAGATGACGGAAACGGGATCACGTACGCAAAGAGCAAAGTTTTACCAAGGAACGGAGCAAGAGTCTTAACTAGCTTGACTTCTCAATGCTGAGAGCAGCCGCTGCTAACGATGTCACTTTATGCAAGTGATGCTCTGACAGACGAAGACTTTGAGCACTTGGTGAGTTGGTGGTCTTTTGGGTGGGCTAGGGTCTCTACTTGAACCATGTTGGGGGTAAACATCCAGCCTGAGCCTGTTAGTCCATAGCACGCCCCCCTAATGGGGAAGAAGTTTGTTGGGAGCCGGCAACATCAACGCATAGACTGAGGTTTTAGGAGATCTGTCTGCTTGCTGTGCTATTGATACTCATAAGGCATTTTACACCAATATTGTTTTATTGCGAGATCTATATATGTTAAAAAAAAACAATAACTAATGTTCATCGTGTGAACAATTTGGAAATATGAAGTGCATTGAACCAAACAAACCAGAACTAGCCATCACATGATTCACCCCCAAATATTTCAGATCTGATTTTTTTGTGAGAAATGTCGATTGATACATTGTTGGTATCCTTCATTTAGATGACAAAATTGTGTGTAGCAATTTGACAATATCTGAGTTTCATCTGAAATTAATATGATTAAAGGCACTCTATAATAAGCACTGCTCTCTCAATAGACCAAATTCACAAGATGAACATCTGGTTTACTTACCATTTAGTGAACCTCTGAGTCTATTCTGTCTGTTCCTACTGTATATACTGTTCATATTTCTCCCTTGTTTAAATTGCTGTTAAATATTATGTCTTGTATTTTATGCCTGTCTGATCTCATTCATCATTTGTTTGTTTTTAAACGCCCATTGAACCTTTATTTTAGCTCTCAAGCTTGTCTGACAGTCAACTGATGCCTTTTTGTAATTCTCTCCCCCACCGAGGCTTGCAAAGACATCTATATGAGCCAATTGGCATCTAAATTCAGGGGTCATCCAGATTTTACACTGGTCTCTGGGACAAACCTCGGTGCTAAGAAATTCCACGCATATGTAGAAAAGAATTTGCACTACGAACAATTCCTGAATGAGGCCTATTGAGGTTTTAGAATGTTCACATCCTGGACGTATCGTAAAGATTATGATATGGATCGGTGTTTTCGCTTTTTATTGATGATATTTGACCGTTTAGTATTAGATCAATTCATTGATCTAGCTTGATGGGTTGCTAAACCCTTGTCTTTTTTTGTATCCTAGATGGAAGATGGATTATCTTCCACTGCTGACTCATCACAACATAAGAAGGTAAGTAAAACCACCATCTATGGTCAACTGTTATTGACCACCAAGCCTTTTTCCTGATTTCTGTGCATGAGAAAAAGATATAGTCATTTGATGTGTATCTGTCAATACTGCTTATGCAAAATATCCATGCACTTAACGTCTTTGCAGGTTGGTTATTTGCTCATTTGTCAGTTTGTAATAGAAGTACTTAGTGTATTGTTGTCTATAATACAGTCCTCATCTGATTCCATCTTCAGCAACTTGTGTGTTACTTTTAACAGAGAACTAGAAAGAAGAGAACCTCAGGCAAACCCTGTCCAAGTAAGACCTACTCAGCTCTACTTACTTTAGTTTATAAAAAGATAGGGCCCCCTGGGGCATGCCCAAGGTGGAAAGACAGATATTAAAATCGGCCTTTTGTTTACATGTGAATGTCTGTCTGTGTTTCTGTGTAGAGTCTCCGTACCTCTCAAGTGTGAATATGAACCCCAGGAGAGCAGTGGTGACAGCATGGAGACTGCCGAATGAATCCTTAGGGTTCAACAGAGGGGACAGAGAAACTCTGGGGGAGACTGCTTGCCTCACCTCCCTAAGCAATGGGCATGGTAACAAACATGAACCTAACCATTTCTAAAGAGCCAGTGTTGTTCCCTAAAGATATAACTGAAGGAGTGGCTCCTCTGTCTCAAAGTGCAATAATGGTTAGAGGAGGGAGAGATGGCCTATCCCACACTGTTTGAACACTTTTTATTTCCTCTGTGTTGGTACCATTCTCAGTGCTCAAATAGTATAATTTGGAAAATGTAATGAAAATGCACATATCACCTTATGAAATCTATGCAAAATTAGATAACTGTCCCATCTGGTGACATCCACACTTTTTGAGCTAGCAACTTTGTAAAGCACTGCTTTTGAAATAAAGAAACTAACTGCATGTGGTTTGTGTTGTGATGTGATTCCAGCAGCTAAATTGTGCTTTTTGTCACTTTTCTGTCGTCATTCAATCTCAGAGATGACTTTATTTTGGCGTTTGACACCTTTTTGTTGTTTGTTTCTCATCATCATACCCTTAGATCTGTCCCAGGCTGTGAGGACCAAGAGTGATATCACACCAGAGTTCCTCAAACAGGCCCTGTATACAAGGAAATCTAAACACTCCTGTTCCGCATCCAATAGTGAGAGAATTTGTATGTCTAAAATTTAGTAAGAGTGTGAGAGAGAGGGAAGATGGAGAGCAACCAGGTCAGTTTTTGCATGAACAAGAGCAAGTAGTATGGACAGTTTCTTTTGCGTATTTGTATTTAGAAGACAGTACACTAACAGGTAAAGTGCTTTGAGTGGTTGCTAGACTAGAAAAGTGCTACATAAGAATAAGTCCATATACCATGAGGAGTGGGATTTTTTAATATTAGCTTCCCAACCAGGCATTTCACATCCTCGCTGTTCTAAGATATTACTGGGTGACCATGTTTGTTCCCACAGCTGAGAGAATACTCAATGTGAAAAGGGGAACTGACTGTGTGTGGTCATATATGCAACTACCCCACCCCATCCATCCCTGTCTCTTCTAGGCTGCACCATAGGAACAGCTGAGCACAGAGACAAAGAAGACATGTATGATGAGATCATTCGTCTAAAAAAGGTAAATGGTAACAACATACCTTCAGCATTTGATTTAAATCACAAATCTAACATGCATATCTTTTCCATTGTTTAACTAATCCCGCATTCAAGTATATTGGAAAGCAAGATGCTGTAAAGGTTTGAGAGACCTTCGTTTTACCAGAGTGCATAGGTTAAAACTATGGTGACAGCAAGCATCTACACTGCCCCTGTGTCCTTATGCAATGTATTGAATCTCTACTAGTTATGAGGGCATTGTCCATTAGATTGGCTTGTGCTGTACCCCCTTTGTTAATTAGGCTTGGTAAAAATAATCTTTTTTTAATGTGATCGAGTACAATATAGTATTAATATAAAAGTCTATTTGGCCTTGTCTTTAATAGGAAAAAAGGATGGGGTTTTTGTGCTAAAAAGTGTTGATATACACTGCCCACATTGGCGGTCTATACCCTAAAGTTTTTCTCAACAAGTTGGGTTTGGTTGTGCTAAAATTTTGCAGAGTCTCCATGCACAGAAGTCCGACAACCAACAGATGAAAGCCAAATTAAGGCGCCTGGAAGAGGATAATACCAAGAGAGAGAAACAGATTGAGGAGCTTTTGGATCCCATTAAAGTATTACTTCTGAACGGCCACATGATATGACATGAATTTAAAGAATATTAGATGCAAGACGAAAACTTCACATGATGTATGGTTGTTTCTCATAACAGGGATCTGAATACACTCGTTGTTTGGTAGATACCAAAAACGAGGGACGTGTGGTGAGTATTTCTATGTTTTTGCTGTATATATCAGAGTATTTTAAAGAGGGATACATAAAATGACCAGATGATTAAACATGCTTTTCTCCCCAAGGTTCTAAATGGGCTCAAACAGAAAATCCTAAAATTAGAGCAGCAGTGTAGAGAGAAAGAAAATGCCCTTAGGTAAATCAATCCACCTCTACCTCAGTGCATTCTCTTTGGCATGAGGTAGCCAGACTGTTTAACAATGCTTTTCCTTATTTCTACAGTAAACTTCAGAGTGAGCTGAGAACCACCAACCTGGAGGAGTTAAAGATCACAGTGGATACCTACTATGAGGAGGTGACGCCTTTGCTTCTTGTAACAAAAAAGGTTGAATCTCAACAGTCAGCTCTTCACCTGCTGGGGTGTGCTCTGCTGCTGCATATAAATTCCTAAAAGCCTCAGAGAAGTTGTCATGTCTGGGTTTTAACTTAAGTCAGACGGAGCTTTGTGATGGCATAAATAATTAGACTGGCAACCAACTAACTAAACAAAGACCATCAGTAAAAACCGTGTCTGGGTGAACTATACGTTACTAAAAAAACTGTACAGAGGAAGTTTTGAATACCAAAATGTTAATAGAATAGTTCACAGCCTATATGCAAGGTTGCTGTGTGTGGGAATCACTGCCTTTAGCTAAACAGGCTGATGAAAGGGAATGGGATTTATTCATTTATTTGATGTTATTATTTGTAATTTTTTTTAATTCAGCTGTGAGCAGAGAGCATGGCTTGTGCAATATTTTAGTGTTTACCTTATATTTTCATGTTTTTCTTTTTGCAGAATCAGAGACTGAGAATGCTTTTAGAAGCAGCAGAGAGAAGGTACTAATATGTGACACAGATTAGCTAAGTTTTACGTACATCCCTGCATCATCTGCTGAAGGGATATGATCATATATGATGTTTTTAAATAAATATCACAAAAGTACTCTCTCTTAAACATCCCCACATCTTTTCCTTCTTTCATTTCCCTCCCCACTTCTTCTCCTACCTTTCTGTTTTTAGTAGTCGAGCAGAGAACAAAGGTTCCCTGAGGCAGCAGAAAGCTCTGAGTTCCACAGTTCTGCGTCTCACTGAGAACCTGAAGCAACTCCAACAGGAGAACGCAGCCATGAGAGAGGAACTGAACACTGACAATCCTGATGGAGGAATCAAAGGTTTATACAAGAATGTGCACAAACTAACACATGCACATGCCATGGCACACTTTCTGTGTGCCCCAATATTTATATACCTCAGCTATAAATTGAGCCATCTATAACCTTTAAACCATTGCTGCATTGCATTGCATTCTGTGCCAGATTTTAAAAAAGGTGCGTGTGTGTGTGTGTGTGTGTGCGTGTGTGTGTGTGTCTGTGCGCACGCGTGTGCTTATGTGGGTGGTTGCTTGCTTCCACAAGGATATAGAGAATGGAGTAAACAAAGACTAGTGAGAAGATTATTGGAATTCGAGAAGGTGAGGAAAACTTCAGTTTGTTGGTGGAATTCATGCAGCTACCCGAGGTAGATTGTGTTATCCCAGAATGCAGCTTAGTAAAGAAAAACTCATCTTTCCTACTCCTCTCAGAGGCTGGAGGACAGCAGAAGACATGCCCAGTCAGCAAAGAGCAGCATGCGATTCGATCAGGCAATCCAGACAACTCCCATCGAGACCCTGGACATTTCTCAGCAGGTTGCCATGCCAACAGAGGCAGTGGTTTCCACAGGAGCCACTGCAGAGCAGGAGGAGGAGCTTTTATATCTCAGAGGCCATGTTAGCCAATTGGAGAATGAGAGGGTGGAGCTTCACAAGATGCTGCTGAGGAAAGGGTAATGAACAGAAGCAATAGGTGCAGAGGAAAGCAAACTCAAACTTAATTCACTCATCAATCTATCAAATAAAGCACTCCTTTTCAAGATAATCCAAATCTCTGTGATGTAATTTCATATTGAATGCGTGTTATCATAAGTAGACTGAGATCAATGTTCAGTTACCTGAATGTAAATTTGGTTTTGATTAAATGAAATATCGGTTGTGACCAAATTGACAAAAATATTGTTTTTTTAATTTCTTCTTTAAAAAGTTAACTCTATTTTTTTTCTTTTTATGATCACCCGCTGGAGTTGCAGTTCATCATTTCCCATCACATTATTGACCGTAACAAATAGGTCCAGGACTATTATATTTAGTGTATTTTTCTTTGTTCCAAATGCTCAGAGAAACTTTGATATGCTTTTTATTTTCAGTGAGGAGTCGGAGCAACTCGGGGCAGAAAAAGAGGAAATGGTCAGAGATGCGGAGCGATGGAAGGCTGAACAAATAAATGAATGTGAGAAAGAGAAGCAGGATTACAAGTATGTTACCCCATAAGATGGAACACATGTTTATTGATTCATGATTTGATTCACTATACTATGTTCTTATTTTCTAATATCCACCTTTGTTGATTGTCAATAGTTGGTATAGGGTTTGATGAGCTAGTTAAAACAAAGAAAACTAACATCTCTACAGCAAAAAGAGTACCTACCTTAATTGGATAACTCACACCAGATGCAGAGGTTTTTTTTTAAATGGATGGCATAGCTCAGGAGGTCGGGCAGCAATCTAGTAATCAGAAGATTGGTGGTTCGAGCCCTCGTTTCAGCAGAAAGTGTATTGAAGGCTCATTGAGCAAGATCCTGAACCCTTAATTGCTTGGAACAACAGATGAAAGTGAACTTGTTTGCTAAACCTGGCACATTTACATTCTAAATGTTCATCAACATGCACTGTTCCCACTAAGAGAAATTATAGCTATGATTCATTTGTATTAATACTTCTGTTGCCATGCTTCTCGTGTGTGTGTGTGTGTGGGGGGGG
>OMLC01005531.1:5934-24116 GCA_900302585.1 Regalecus glesne | reverse complement strand
TATGAGAGAGAGATTGATTCAGATTCATTCCACCTGCCTTGTATATATTCGTAGGGACTGGAGGTCAAGTGGTTGTCTGTAATTGGAAGATTGGGTGTTTGATTTTGGGTCCTTGCAGAAAAAATATGTCACAATGTCCATGAGCAAGACACTGAACCTTGAGATGGAGGGGCAAACTGGGTGGAAAACAACACGGCTCTGACACAACACTGGACAATCAGTCAACGATGGATGGATGGATGGATGAATGAATCATTATGTATCCCCTTAAAAGTTTAGCTAAGTTACATCACACTGTTGTAAACCCACAATCAGCACAGAAAATTATGCCTTGGTCAAGGGACCTTTGACAGCAGAGACTTCATGAGAAAGGTGAGCCAGACTCATTTTATGAATACAATTTCTCAGGAAAGTTAATATCTCCCAAACGGTCTGTTGATTTGATATTTTAGGCCAAAGCCTGCTTTCTTTAACACTCCTCTGGAACGAGAAACCCCATCAAGGTCGTCTGCTCATTACAGATTCGTCATGACCCTCAGCTTGATCCAAGCTCAAGAGTGTGGTGGTGGATGGAGATAAGATCTTGCTCATCTTAGTGAGTCCTCAGCATCGGGGATGTGTTTTGCAAGCTTCCCATGCAGACTGACTGCACACTGTAGGTAAGCCCCCTCCAGCTCACTTGCATGAATAGAAAACTGCTTTTAATCAGTACTACCTCACACATAGATCAATGCAAAGAAGTAGTTCTTGTTTGTCTTCTTAGAAGCACTGTCCCTGCTTTGGTATGTCAAAGCACATCCACAAATCATCCCCTTCTGCATACGATGCTGAGGCATGAATCATTGAGTAAGTTTGCTGTCCTGTCTCTTGTCACCGTAGCCCTCAATTCTAGAGGGTCTCATTTTGGGAGTGGTGGAGGAAATGTCCTAGATTTTCTTGGTTTGTGCAGATTGTTTTTCCTGCTTGTTTGAAATGTGTCTTCTCCCTGTGACAGTTTTCATTTGTCCCAGAAGAGGGAGAATGGACTCAAATCACAATGCTCAGACCTAATTCTTGGTGAACGCTGAAGCAGGCCAGACTGCTAAAATGTCTGAGCCATGCATTATTTTTACACCGCATGGAACCGATGATTAAAAATAGACAAAAGGGAGGGAAATGAGTCTCGACAGTTTCCATTGTGGACTAGATTGAATCACTTCATTGGCTCTATGCTAATTATTTTTTGTAGTTTGATGAACATATGTCTTACCTTTGGTTTCATTTGCTACAAGTAGAGCATTTCCCATTCCCCATGTGGTGAACATGGTTGTCATATCATTGTCAACTGCTTATTTTAAGTCGGGTCACAGATCTGCTGGTGCCTATCCCAGCATTCAGTGGGTGGAACGCAGAGAAACATCCTGGACAGGCTGCCAGTCCATCCTGGGGCAGACGTTGAGGATAAAGACTATATGCCCTTCCTGAAGCCCCACAGTGGGTTCGAACCCACAGCCTCTGGCTTGTGAGTTCCTGACGCATGCATTCTAAACCCTGAGGTACTGCAGCCCCAAATGAACCTGGTTATATTTCATAAGTGATTATCATGTGATGCCAACTGTAAACTACCACAGCAGAGTGGCATTGCGGTTAGCATTGTTGCCCCCTAGCATGAATGTCCCTGGTTCAAATCCCTTCCATCCATCCATCATCAACTGATTATCCAAAGTCAGGTCAGGGAGGTATCGATATCAGCAGGGGATCCCAAATTTCCCTGTTCTTGGCCACATAAACCAGCTCTGACTGGGGGATCCTGAGCTATTCCCAGGCCAGTGTGTTGATATAATCCCTCCACCTGGTCCTTGGTCTACCCCATGTCCCCCTCCCTGTTGGATATGCCTGGAACACCTCACTAGGGAGGTGAACAGGAGGAAAAAGCTGCACCTGGTCCTTTATGGAAAAAGGCCAAACACGTTTCAAGTAAATAAGCTTATTGACATCCACTGGTACATTTCAGAACAGGATTAACTTGTGTTTTGTTTTGGCCATGTAGATTGTTGTTCTCATGTCATGACTACATGCTGCTAGCTTGGGCTTTTCCCTCCATCATAGGTATTGTACATCACTAGCTGCCACACCTACATGTGGTTTGTGATCTTACATGTTGGCAGTGCATATCAGATTCAGGGAATCCACAAGTGTCAGCACAGGGGATTGTATTGACACAGCTCTTACCAGGATTAGGGTGAGGGCCCGGAGGGGGCCAGTTCTCCTAAGAGCCGGTCCTCTTTACATGGTCCCCCACAAGTTCATTAACAGACAGGATGGAGTCAAGTGGGTTATCTCAGTTTACCTCCATAAGCTCACACACTTGAGAGAGGCCGGCCGTGAGGTTAGAGGAACCCTTCTCACAAGTGAAAGCTGAACATGGCAATCTGTCCATTGACAGCCACATCCTTTCAGTCTCCTTTAGCAAGGTACTAAACTTTCACCTTCACACGTCCTGTGAATGATACCAGGAAACACCTTCAGGGCCGAGGTAGCTCAGCAGTAGAGCATGCACCTCCAGCTCGAGTTGAACATTCAAATCCACCTCAGGCCATCAGGAAGGGGATTCGGCCTTAATCCCCTGAAATTCATCTAAGTCCGTGTCCCCCTCAAAACATGGGGAGTAACTGAACATATTAAACAGGCCTCTCGTTAAAGTACAATTTAATAGAGGCCTCGATTTTTTTCTTTTGGAGAGGATTACTGAGTGACCCCATGTAAACCCATAGCTGCTTTGCTACTAGATATTCTCATCAGGTCTAAAATGATCCATCTTCAGAGTGCAAAGGAGTGCTGACTAGGGTTTTTGTATAAAGATGGCCAACCTCTCTTGTCCACATGGGTCCATTCTCTTAAGCCTATCATTAGCTCAGCCAACAGGGATGCATAGGCTTGTGGGCTCCACCCAATTGTGTGTCTAGGTATGTGTGCATGAATGCATTTGTGCATATGTGTCTGCTTGGTTGGCTGTGAGTGTGTAAGGAGTCAGCGACACATGTGATGTTTCCCAGTCATAACTATTGATCTTTGAAGAATTTTGTATCTGTGTTTGTCTCAAAGCAAGCCACAAGGAGATGTTAAGACTCTGCTACAAAAATGAAACACAAATAACACAATTTTATTTTCCATCCACTCTCATCAGCCCCCTATGTTTAGATAATAGATTGAAACACAATATATTCTCCTGACACAAGCTGAATGACTAAAACTGGCTAAATTATTTGTTTTTCCTAGTAATCATCATCATCATCCTCTTCTTCTTGAGCTGTCATATTTTCACCCAAGAAATGCCCACCAAGAGGATGCAACAATAATGCCAAAAAATTGTTAACGGTATGTCTTTGTATGATGGAAAAGGTGCCCGGAAGTTCCTCGAGGCTGCACTTCCTGGTAGTCTTTTCAGCAGGGGTCCCTCTGTGCTTGATTGCTGTCTTATCGACCACCTTCACTGGAGCGGAGATTCAGCCAGAGCCTCTCATCCTAGAGGCCTGAGGCGATGTTGTATGGCTGATAATGAGCCATGCAGTCTGTTTGTCTTGTCTGTGGACAAAGGCCTGCCTCTCAGATGATGCATGCTGGTGGCTTGAGCTTTGGCACCAGGTGTAGTCAGAGTAATGCACAAGGTGTGAACAGACATGCCTCGTACCAGGTTGAGCATGTGGATCCCAGATGATAGAGAGGCAGGTGCATTTTGAAAAATGGCCGATTCTGCAGACATTGAAACATGAAAGCTCTCTTAATGGAGAATGAGAAGGTTGGATGATTAGGATGTTGGCTTTGGTGGAGGGTTGGTTAATCTATGCTCAGTTTATTTACCATTCAAATTGAAATCCATCCATCCATACACTTGTAATGAGCCATATGAAATGGTAAATGGCACCATTTAAAAGTAGTGCTTTTCTAGTCAAGTGACCATTTGACTAGAAAAGCACCATTTTACAATATCTTTACCAAGCATGGTGGATAAAGGCCAAATGCCCTTTCCTGACACCCTGTGGTGGGATCATACCTGCGATGGCTGACTGAGGCTCATGTTGATGCATAATTCAGTATTCAGGTCACTCCAATAATGTTCAACATGAATTGTGTCAATAACTACACAGCTGATGCTTTTAGAGAGGGTATCTCGTGTGTGCTTGCTTATATATTTTGTGGTTTTCCATAATGATCAGTGCCAGATGCTGTGGGTTAAAATCCACAGCTAGGCATCAGGAAGTGCATCCAGTCTTAATCCCCCCGGCTCCATCTAAGTCCGTGTCCACCCCCACAACATCTTCTTCTTTTGGCTTCCCCTGTTTCACGGGGTTACCACAGCGGATTTTATAGTTTCCATCGGTACCCTGTGAGGCGACAGCACCAATGGTGGCCATAGTTAACCCAGTCCTGGACTGGTTTGGTATGGCCTTGTCAATTAGAATACTGATATGGCAACATTTTACATGGGGTGTCCTTGCTGACACTACCACTAACCCTATGGATGAAGGTGCGGGTAAAGCACTGGATTCCATCCCAGTGTTCATGGACTTGCACCCATGCCTGTTTCCATATCCACCCCACAATGTGGAGACTAATCACGTAAAACCGACCTCTCATGACTATCACTGAGTGTGGCTTTTAATAAGAGGGAGTGATGAAAACGGTGGGCATCATGGTGGCGGCTGGAGGAGTACAGGATTGGTGGTGTACTTGGAGCAGCTCCTGAAATATTGATTCCTTCCGCTCTAAAAGCCATGTGGATCTGTCGAGGAAAGGATGAGGCCTGTACTCTTTCAGTCAACAGTGAGATCCCGAGGCTGATGGATGCTCAAATAGGACTTATTTCTCAATTATGCATCTGCTGATTTGTCAAAAAAACATCAGATTAACATTATGGACATAAATGGTGTGCCATATGGTGGATATTTCTCATCTCCAGTGTTTTGAAGTGCACACATCTGCATCTCGAAGTCCTAACCATGCAATGTTGGTGCAATGTTTTAACCAATACACTGCACAGGAACCTACAACTAGGTTGCCATTAATCATTGATGCCTAAACTTTAAGGAGCATGTCAGTGCACAATGGAAATAATTGAAGTCATACAATGAGCCGTTTGTTTCTTCGTCTGGGTCTCTCAGACACGGTTGCTTGTTTTCCCGGTTTTTGTTTTGTCCGTTGGATTTGACTGCTAGGAGTTGTACTGTCACTGTGTTTAGTGAAAATAGGGACAATGGAGCAACACAACTGTTGTCCATATGTATACGACTATGATGTATATGTGTGTTTCCCTCTACTTATCACACATGCTGCAGCTTGGAAGTAAGGATATTACTGCTGACTCAAACATGACATCCATCCA
Source organism: Regalecus glesne (assembly GCA_900302585.1). Lineage (NCBI taxonomy): Eukaryota > Metazoa > Chordata > Actinopteri > Lampriformes > Regalecidae > Regalecus > Regalecus glesne. The sequence goes on along the minus strand of OMLC01005531.1, from coordinate 18,754 downwards.
TCCATTGTCAGCCGTTTATCCAAGGTCAGGTCATGGAGGTATCTGTTCCATAAGGGGATGCTGAACCTTTCCTCCTCCTGGCCATATCCACCAGCTCTGACTGGGGGTCCTGAGGTGGTCCCAGACCAGTGTGGAGATATAATCCCTCCACCTGGTCCTCAGTCTACCCAGTGGCCTCCTCCCAGCTGGACTTGCCTGGAACATCTCACTTGGGAGGAGACCAGGTGGCCTCCTGACTAGATGCTGAACCACCTCAACTGGCTCCTCTCTAGGTAGAGGAGCTGCGGGTCTACTCCAGAGATTCCAGATAATCTCCTAAAAAAACAATTTTGGCTGCTTGTATCTGTGATCTCATGACAAGCAAATAATTTTGACAGAGTCCTTCGTTGCTGGTTTTGCAGTTTGCTTGGGTGGGTTCGTGGCGATGATTCATAGTCCTCGGGACGGCCTGGAGAGCATCAGCAGCATGATGTTACATTAAACATAATTTGTTTTACATAATTTGTTTAAACATCCATTTATTTATTTATTTATTTTTATTTGTTCGTTATCTAAGTGTTGCTAAATCAGCCAGCTTTAGAAATGTAGATACAAAGCCATGCAAAGGGTTGCTGAGAGACATTTCAGCCCTGGGAACAACAAATAAATACAAATACACCCATTGTAATGGCATAAAGGAGGCTCAGAGAGGATGAGTCCTGGATGCTGCTGTTTTCAAAGTGCCCCACTTGGTCCACGTACGGCCTGGAGCCTTTTCTTCCAAATAGACCGTTAATGTCACATCCAGTGAAGTGCACGCTCTAGCGCTTCCACATTCAATGTAGCTGAGTTAAAGAGAAGCTCAGGATTAGACACTTTTTGTCCTATCCATTACAGACCACATGCCGGCATAGATGTAGACACAACATGGTACACACTAGCAGTGAGTCGTCGCACTCCACCACAGTATGTGGCGTTTGGATTAAATAGCTTGTCACTCTGATATCAGCATTATCTTGTATTTGGACGGCAAGGTGGCGTACAGTAAGAAAGTACGTGCACCCCTGGTTGAGAGCCACTGTCTCAAAGCATAGTGATAAAGGTGCGCTTTCTTCCATGCAGCTCCATCTCTGCAGGCCAGTGAGGTCCTGCTGGCATGGTCTCTGCAGGTTTGTTCATTCCTTCTCTCGTCTCTCAGCCTGAGAGCAGGCTTTTCACAGGGAGTCCTAAAGTAGTACAACCTTGCTGAGAAATCCATTTCCTGTATGAGGAGGCCTTGATTCTTGTCCGTCTTCTCTTTCTGTGTGCGGTGGAAGATATGCGGTCAATATTAGACTTCTCCCAGACATTCCTACAGGCCCGCTATACCCTCCAGTGTTTGCCCGACTTTGACATAAGCTCTTTCTTGCTATCCGTCTCACTTCCATCATCCCACCGCCAGTACAGCATGTTCTCATCTCAAACTTGCTCCTTTCTCCTGTACATGTCTCCCCTTTTGTCTGTTTCTTACTTCTGTTCAGGGTCTTTGTTGAGATGAGGCAGTGTCTGGGATGCTTCTGCATGTCATCTATAGCCTCTCCAAAGAGAAGCCTTTTTAACTGCTCATAGTCTGCCATAGAAATTACATTTTTACTCCTTACAAAGAGGGGCAGCATGACTCAATTGGTAGAGCGGTTATCTGGGGATCGGAAGGTTGCAAGTTTGATTCCAGGATCTGCAGAGAAGCTTGTTGGAGTGTCCTTGAGCAGGGCACTGTTCCCCTAATTTCCCTTTGATGGACTAGTGAGCTGTCTCGGGTGTGTCTCCACCTTTTACCCAATGAGCACTGGAAGACTTGTTAGAATGTTTTGAGTCCTTCTTGATTTTAGATTAGCTCGTACCCAGGGGATTATTTTTCCTTTTCTTTTTAAAGAGAACCAAGGATGAAAATGACACTCAGTGACTTGTAAAAGATGGATGTTTTGCATAGTTCCTGGCAGTTAGCGCTGACAGCCGAGTTCTGCTAAGTGAAGCAGTCTGCTTCTTGCTCTGCTTCGCTCTCTCCACAGTTGTGCCCCCAGCGCTGGTCTACACCCGGCGGCCCTGATAACAGTGTCTGGATCACAACGTTGAACCGCGATGAACAGACACTGTGAAGAGATTTAACGTTGTGACCTTTACATCTCTGAATGTCTGAATCTGATTGGTTTCAGGGTTTTCTCAGGGATGCACTCTCCTGTTTTAAGCTTTCATGCTAACATGCAGGGCTTGTGAGAGAGGTCCGTTATACGTGTCCCCATTAGTCCCTATGTTGTGGGGATGGACACAGACTTAGACGGAGCTTGGTGGATCAAGACCCCGGCTGCCCTTCCTGATGCCCCGTGGTGGTTTCAAACCCACAGCCTCTGGCTCATCAGTTCCTGAAGCGTGCATTCAATCCCTTAGTTTTGTAAGTATAATGACTAATAAGCGAAGCGTCTTCTTCTAAATTGACCAAGCTGTATATGTTCTGTGGTGATGCTGCTTGTCATACTCAGCCCCAGAGGCCACAAACTGCTTTGAGAATTCGATTAAGATGTACAAAAGTGACACGGGGATTACTCTTTGTGCTAAGTAGCTTATATATAGCCCGCTATTCTCCTCTGATTAAGTCGATGGATCATTTTCTTGTCGTTAAGACAAGAAAAGAGTCAAACTTGATACTTGGTTGAATTATCTCAAATCCGGGCCCAGCGTTAAAAGACCACAACACCTTATTTCACTTTTGATCTCTTTCCTGCACTCAGTAACAAGTCACCCATTGACTAATAGTATGACATGGAACTCATTGCCTTAGCAGCTGGCGCAGCTCAGGAGTTTGGGCGGTTATCTAGTAGTCAGAAGACTGGTGGTTTGATCCCTGCTTCTTCCAAAAAAGTGAACCCCTATTTGCTTGGGAGAAAAATAATAATAAAAAGATTCCCTTATCAGTCCCCCATGGGGAAATTAGGATTTTTCTGCATTTTTAACCCAACCTATTTTATAGGAGCACTGAGCTGCCAACATATGGCGCTCAGGGAGCAGTTAGGGGTTCAGTGTCTTGCTCAAGGACACTTCAACATGCTATATATGCAGGACCAGAGATCGATCCTGAAAGCTTCCGATTGCCGAATGACCGCTCTACCCACTGAGCCAATGCCCCCCCCAACGACCACAGAGGACAATCAGCTTGGTGGCTAAATCTTTCGTATTTACATTCTAAATGTTCATTAACAATGGAGATTATTATTATTGTTGTTGTTATTATTGTAGGAATTGTCTTTTTTTTGGTTCTGGTCACAGAAATCCAGCTATGAGTATGTTTTATACCTGTGAGCTACCATGGCCCCTTTGGTTCTGTCAATCCACAGCAAAATTATTCCTTACATTCTCTCAGCCTCCTCTATTCACACCTTCCATTGCATCTCATTAGAGGCCCTGATATGTGTCCTGAGTATTGGCTCATGTTGTGTTTCTATTTGGATAGAGAGGAATAATCCAGGCAAAATGAGCTGCCCTTAGAATCTAACACGGTGACACTTTAATTCATGCACAACACTTATCCACAGGGCACTGTGTTCATCTGTTAAGTTATTCATCTCCAGGCAGGCCTTTGCTGTAACAGTGTGTGTGGCTGCATGTGTATATCTATGTATTTGCACATGTGCTTGTGGGCTTTAATGACTGAATTAGGCACATGCATATGTGTGTGTGTGTGTGTGTGCTAGCATGTGTGTGTTAATGGAGGTTTTGCAGCCTCTGTCCCTCAGGCCTAGTCTTGTGTGGCATCTCCCTGCATGGTCTAGAGAATGCATGTACTAACATAGAAATCAAACAGAGTGGCTTTCTGTGTGTGGCTGATTTAATGGAGCCATGGCTCATATGGCAAAGTGTTCCATCTGAATTAATGGTGGTGATGGGGTATGCAGTCATCATCCACAACATCCGCTTTTTCATTCTCCTCTTGCTTTTTATTCTCTTGTGACAGCTAGCATAGCTCGGGAGGGAGGGCAGTTATCTAGTGATCAGAAGATCGGTGGTTTGATCCCCAGTCACTACAGAAAACATGTCGAGGTGTCCTTGAGCAAGACACTGAAACGCTAAGTGCTCAACCCCTGAGATGGAGTGGTGACCTTTCCAGGGTGTTGCCCCACCCTTCACCCCATGATCACTGGGATAGGCCTCAGCATGGCTCCATGACCCAACTAAGCAGTTTCCAATGGATGGAGGGTTGGATGGATGGATGGCTGGATGAATGGATATTTCTCATGATCTTTTCGTCAATGTTGTCTCCTTGTTTCTTTCCCCTTGCCTTTTTCTCTACCTCATCTCTCTCAAAACATATCCTGCATTCTATATTTCACTCTTATTTTGCCTTCTTCCCTCTCACAGACCTGTTAACCTTTGGTCCCCATGCCCCCTATTCTAATGTATAAGCCCCACCAGAGGGAAGTAGAGGAATATTGCTACCTCCCACTGTTTCATCATCCACCCTCAGTCAAGTGTTGCCACTGTCTTGGTGCGTGCGTGCGCGCACGGGTGCGACATTCCTGATGTCTCCATTGTGTCCATTTGAGTGGGAACAGCAGGGATGGGAGAGTTCACCTTTAACCCCTGGAATGGAAAAAGAGTAAATCTCAGGGTAGTAAATCTCTCTGATTAACACCAGCTCCCTGACTACTCTGTTTGGGATTGGATTTTCCATCCGTGTGTGTGTGTGTGGATGCATGCATACTTCTCTGTCCACATCCACAACCATCTGAGTGATGCTCACACTTGAGCTGTTTAAATGAAAAACTTTGAAGGCTCCATGGAAACCAGTCCTGCCCTGTCACCCACACTGGTAAACATTGTAGGGGAGAGGGTTATGAACTGCTAAGCTGGGACATAAAAAAGGGGTTTCTGGAAAAGGCCATCCTCACAGGCTTCTGGCATTTCCTAATAAAAGTGATCTATTCTTAAAGTTTCATCTCAACACACACTTTTCCTCCTCACAGCTTTTCCACTGTAAGCTCGTTATGTTTTGCAAATATCGTAGAGGGCGTGGTAGCTCATTGGTAGAGCTTACAATTTGGGAAGTGATGATCCAGATGTTGTGGGTTCGAACCTACCGCAGGGCATCAGAAAGAGCATCCAGGCTTTATGACCCAAGCTTCATCCAAGTCGGTGTCTACCTCCACATCATGGGGAATAGTGGTGATGCATAAAATAAGCCTCTATCTCATCACATCTGAGATTTCAGCGCTCGGTAGTCGGGACAATAGACTGTGGGTAAACAGGTTGCCTTGCTTGTGATTCCAGGCAGGACAAGTCGGCAGAGCCAGTTGGGTGTCTGCTAACACTTGCTATTGTTGTGCAGAGTTGTAGGGCCTTGGCTATATACCATTAGCAGATGGAAAACATGGCTGTCCATAAAACATTCCACTTGACAGTTACAAGAGTGATGCTGTAGAGACTATGGCGGACTACTGGCTAAAGCATTACCCTGTGATAAATGGATCGCACAACAGCTGCCATGGGTTGTGCATACATGCCCGAGCTAGATGGACATGACGGCATACGGGTATACACACAGTATATCCAATATATATCTCTGGAACTTAACAATGTTAAAGGAAATAAACTGTTTCTATATCTGGTTGTTTTGGAGCTGGATGTGGTTTCCCGGCCTAACCTGCTGCCTGTTGTCTGCCAGGAAGTTTATAGCCCACTGGCAGATGGGGGCTGGTACAGGGAGATGGGTGAGTTTGTAAGTGGAGGATATCTGGGGTGTTTGAGTTGAAGTCCATAAACAGGACCCCATGAGTGCGCCCCAGGGGATTCAAAGTGTTGGGAGATACATTGTAGTCCCATGTTGACTAGATCATCTGCTGATGTATTTATTCTGTAGGAAAACTGCAGGGGGTCCAGGAGGGGTCCTGTGATTTCCTTCATCCAATTGATTTCACTCTTGGTAGGTGAGCTCTGGCTCTGGATGATTTTATGTTCATTCATGATGCACAAGAATGTCATCGTATTGTGACAATAAAGTTTATGTAGCGATATGAAGTGTACATCAACAAGTAATTTGTCGGAGTACATATTTAAAGTTTTACCAAAAGCCCTGATAGTGAATGTAGGTCATTCTTACACGCCAAGATGTTTATCAGCAATGTGATCGACCCTTAAAGACACTGCACATTTCGGGTAATAATGTCTGACTTGAACTTCAGTTTTCACTTCCGTGTACATGGTTTAGAAAACCGCCTTGAATCGTGCCTGTCATTTGAGTTTGGTTGCACCATATGATGCCATGATGAAGCTGTGTCCAGTGGTGGTCCTGTGCCCAAGATCACCACAGAGAAGCTGGCGAGCTAAATGAACTCACCGATACGTACCATTGCAAAGAGCTATGAGATTAAGACCCAGCGGCAGGTTGTAAAAGAGACACAAAAAAGCGGAATCAACCTTTAACCCGACTGTCATATCCAGGGTAGAAGAAGAGATTGTGTATCTCTACAGGACTTGTTGGCTAAACGACGATTAAATGAATCGCTTAAGTATTCCATAAAAGTGGCTTATTCAGTTTGCCCTCAGCTGAGGGTGCTAAGATGACTTGTAGATTTCACTTTAGGCATTCATGGTGATTCATAGTTGCCTAGGCTGTCTGTCTTTTTGTCTTTCCGTCTCTCTCGTCCTCTGCCTTTCTCCTTCATGTCTTCCTGTCACCATAGTTACAGGTTGGGCATTAGGTTTGGATTATTAGCACTGCTTCTCCCTCCCTCTCTCTCTCCCCTGATCTTCTGCAGGGATGATGAAGCCTTTCTAGATTTGACTGTCAATAATGCATGTTCCTCTGTTTCCAACCAGCCCTTCACTGCTACATGTGCTCACTATCTGTCTTTGTACCCTCCCTACTCTTCCCGCTCCCTTCATCCCCTCTCTCCATCTCCCCATGCCTCGGTCTCTGATCGCTTGGTGTGCTCCTGTCTCTGTTCATTAGTAACGCCTTCTCTTCAACACCCCTCCACAGCCACCCCCCTCTCTCCTCTCTCTCCTCACCGTCTCATCCATCTCCTTTTCATCTCCATCCGGTTAGCTTCCCACCTCACAGGTCCGACTTGGTAAGACACATTTATGTGTAGCTCGTCAAATGATGCAGAGTTAGTGATTGTTTTAAAAAAGATGTCTCTCTTTTTCACGCTCTCCGTCTCCTGTCTCTCGCCTCTCCATTTCCTGCTCCACTTCTTTTAGTTTCCATGGTAACGGTCCAGGGCTTGGGGTCAGGTTTGTTTGCTTTATCCCTCTTTTCTCTGCTGTTCTTTTTTCCTTGTCTCCTCTCAGCACCCTCCCCTTGCCTCCCTCTAACAGCAGCTGCTCCCAATGACTTGCAGGATGTCCAATGCGAAGAGGTCTTATCATTTTACATCACCTGACGGGTTCAAAAAGCTCGACCTCAGGCTTATTAAGGCCTCTTGCATAATCCTCTCTCTCTCTCTCTCTCTCTCTCGTCTGAGATTAACATAATGCATTTATGTCCATGGAGAGCAAGGGAGGCCCTGCTTGTGCACCCATGTGTGTGTGTGTGTGTGTGTGCGCGCGTGTGTGTGTGTGCGTGTGTGTGTGTGTGTGTGTGTGTGTGTGCGGCCATGCCCCAGGTAAAAGTAATAAAGAGGTCGGAATCATTTCAGATATTGATTGAAGGCCTTGTGCTCTGTGAGACAGAATTATTTGCTGGTTGCTCCCCCCTGGGAGATGGGAAGGTCTGTCTGATTGTTAATGTAGCTCATGGACGTGACCGCTGGCTCAACATAATGAATGAAATTAATTCTCATGTGCCATCTTCGAGCATTGAGTTAAATGTGTCTTTGTCTTCATCGTGTTTAGTTCACATTGGGTTTTGTCTGTAATGACTGCTTGCCTAATGAATATGAATATATTAGGGATAACATGACCATGCTCATCACTATACATCTTTGGTACGAGGAGTCAGTTTGTTGTGGTGTCACAGCCATGTCAACTGACGTGTGATATGATGTTGCCATTTACAATTTATAATGTGCACGATTTTAATAAGGCCTGTCCGTCTTGGGAGAGAGATATCTCCTCAGTTGCTCTTCCTGAGGTCCCTTCCTATTTTTCTCCCTGTTAAGGGTTTTTAAAAGAGTTTTTCCTTATCTGATGTGAGGGTCTAAGGACAGGATGTTGTGTTGGTGTGTAGTGAAAGCTGAAAATGAATCTGAGTCTTGAGATGGATATTGGGATCTGTGTTTTTCCTATTACAAGTTTAAAGCCCACTGAGGCACATTTGTAATTTGTGATAATGAGCTATAACAATAAAATTGACTTGACTTGATGGTTGTTTTTGTGTGATCATTTGTAACATGTTGTGTTAATCCTCTTTGTGTTGCAGGTTTGAGTTCCTTTTTGAAGAACGGACAGGGAGCACCGAGAGTTGAAGGATTAGATTCTCAAAGGTAAGGCGAAGGTTTCTAATGTGGGAAGAATCAATCCCATTTTCTCCTCAAGTCTATCTGTTATCTGGGTACCGTCGATCCATACAGACGTAGCAGTTGTTGCTATAGTAAGATTCATTGCCCATGCTGATGACTTAAAGCTTTCTGTGAAAGACATCCCTACATTTTGTTTCAGTGTTTGGTTTTTGTGCCACTGCTCAAATCAGGAGGATTAGTTGGCACTGATGGAAAACATGTGTTGAAGTTTCAGTAACGCCATGCAGCAAGCAGTGACTGATATGTACCCTTTGCAGTGTTGACTGTGGCCTGTGGGTGAGAGAGACCCTTGGCTTCCGCAGTTCAACCAGCAGCCAATAAATCGACCCAGCGACTGCAGTTTTGCTGCTAGTGACAACTTGGTTCAGGCCATGGTTTGGTTTATTTTAGCTTAGCTTTGATTGATTTTAGTCAGCTCCGTGTTCCTGAACAATGTAACAGGGAGATGAGCAAAGAGAAAAATGACAGGGGGAGATGACACGGGGATTCCTGATCGGTTTATAAGATAGGATGAATGTGAAGTTAGACTTACTCTTTTTGTATTCTGTGATTGCACCGGGATAGGTGACAGTTTAATAGTGAGTAGGTGGGAAATAGTCGGCAAATGGTTCTTGTCTGCTGTGTGTGCATTTAGTGCACGGGTTGATGGGGGACCCAGGGGTGAGATGGCCTGCTGTCCTAATGGCTTTTCTCAAGTGAGATTTCACAGATGGAACACTGCAACTTTTACACAGTATATCAACAATCGTGACATCCTAAAGACTGAGGCTGAGACATGTGACTGTTTGGTTGTCCACGTGATTTTAGAACTTGCAGAGATGGGCACGGGTTGCACTCTTGAGTCAGCTAATGGATTTACATCCACAGCCATGTGTCCTACAGGTGTCCTTGGTGGTGACCCCTGTGTGTTCATTGACTCCGATTCAGCAGAATGGCAGCAATTTATACATGAAATGAACCTAGTTCTAGACTAAATGCCATTTTTAAGTGGTGTCCTTGCACTGATTTCACTTTGTTGAAAATGCTGCAGGTCGAGCATGATCCAAGTGATTTTGTTTTAGAGTCTGGTCCCAATAAGTTAGTTTTATATTTATTTTTGACTCACTTTATGTGAAACAAGTCTTGTTTATGCTGAGTGTTAAGTGCTTAATCTTATTGTGCAGATAAACTTAAACATATAGGAAAGTACATAACTAAATATGTAAGACTATATGTTAAATGTTCACACGGTCCAAAGACAGAACTGGTGAAGATGAATGGAAAAACATGGCAGCCAGAAATTTAGATTTTGTTAGGTAACAGAGTCTGGCATCAAACCACTGCTCAGCTGCTGCTGTCATACACTAAACACCAGGTTCAAACACAGGTATGGAGAGACAGAGAGATATTGTGACAGAAACAGAGGCGGAGGTAGAGAGAGGAGAGGCAAGAAGGATTGACAGTAAATCAGCAGCATCAGATAAAAGATGCAGCAGAAATCAGTCACAAAATGTATCTATTTATAGGGATAAAAAGACATTTTTTCTCTAACAGTGAAGGTGGAACAGAATGAGGAGAGTGTGAGAAAGAATGTACGTTTTATTTTCCTATATATTAATGTGAAGAAGATTTATTCAATGAAATATATTCATATTATATATGTATATATAATATGTATAACATTTATATTGTATACATCTTCGTGTGTGTGTGTGTGTATGAAGAAGATGTATACACTATAATATAGAAATAATATAATACACACAAGGACACATTCATAAACAGAGAAGCAAAGAAAGCCCATAGAAAAAGGCATACATACAGGAGTAGGAAGGATTGTCGGTTGTCCTTACTGCTGACATGTTATCATTACTACATAATATGTAGTGTAAGCACCTTTCCACTCTTTCCATTACAGTTATTCTGCTATACCATACAGGACACACCGTATATCTCAGTGCGTGTGGTATGATCTCCCTGTTGGCAGCTACTGTCAAAATTCAGCCCACGTCAGATATGTTTGGGGGAGACCCAACGTTTTCGTTCCAACATACACCACCCAGTTGCAAGAGGAACTGTGTGCTTATAAAGCGACAGAAAAACACTGTGTGCCTGCAAGTCAGCAGCACAGTGTGTGTTTTGGAGAGGCTAACCCAATGTAGCTCTTTTGCAGCAGCGAGTTATGGTTTTAGTATGTGGCGCAAACTAACCGGCTGCGCCACGATGTTACGTAACACCGCTTTCAACGTTGGCATCGGCCATCAATATCACTCTCACCTGCCTCCTGCTCTGACAGCACTCTGTTCTCTGGCACCCTGTGCATCCTTAATCCCAACTGGAGTCACTGTCACGTGAGTTTATCTTTAATGAGGAGAGATGTGAGAAAACCATTTCAAGCTCATCCATTATGAGACATCAGGCCTACATGTGGATCATTTCTACTGTCCTCTTCTCTCCTCATCTCTCAGCATCCATCCATGCCAGGCCTTGCCCTGTCAGCTCTCCCTTTCTTTGTTTCCTTCTTCTTCACCACGCCGTGTGAGTAATCCCAAGGAACAGATGGGTGCAGGGAGAAGAAGGAGCATGCCAGCTCTGTTCTCAAGCCCCCACCAACCCATCACCACCATCCTTTCTTGGCTGTCGGCATCTCCACCCTGACGCCCCTCCATTCTTTATACTATCTTGTCTTGTTATCTTGCTGTTGAATGAATAATATACCATCCACCCGTTTACATCCATTTAGACGTCATACCATCCATGAGCCTTTATAGAGTGAGAGAAAGCGAGGGACAGGGAGTGAGGGCGCGTGTGTGCATGTGTCTGTGTGTGTGAAATCTGCTGGAGTGTATCAGTGGTTGAGTACAAGCCTTCAAGTCAGGTGTAGCGGGTTTGATCCCCACTGTGAGGCATCAGGAAAATGGCATCTGGCCTTAATCCCCTTTGCTCAGTAAATGTGCAGCATTCAATGTCAAGTGTTTTCATTGGTCGCTAGACTAGAAAAGTGCTGTTTAAGAATTTACCGATTACATTTTCCAGTTATATATGGATGTTTGTGTATTAGGTGATAAAACAAAGAATGGAGGGAGGCAGAATGTGGCTGAATACGTCTCCCATTTAGATGTGCTGTATAGTTGTGGTATAAAACAAGGCCTTTACACAGGGGATCAGGCTTCTTGATGTTCCTGAAAGGCATTTAACATGATAGAATCACAGCCATAAAAGTCTGGCTTTTTCAACCTCAAGGTCACTTACGCACGCACACACACACACACACACACACACACACACACTGCAGATAAGTCTGCATTCAAATGGCGTGGCCTGATGTGTGCGTGCATCTGATCATCAATACCTTTTACCTAGCAACAACGCCCCAGAATACCAATGAGGGCAGGCGAGTTTCCAAGCCTGGCCAGATTTATGAGCACCCTGTCAATATGGATTTCCCTGCTCCGTGTTTTCATTCTGAGCACACTGGCCTCCCCATGAGCAGGCGGCGAGATAAGGCAGGAGAAAGGGCATGTGGTAATTAGAAATAAAAGTTACACCGCCAGCCTCAGCAGAGGGTGTATTTCTTATCTGACACAGACTGTGAGGAGTCTACCGTCACATCAAAGCCAAGAACAAGCTGCCTCCCTCTGGCTTCATCGCCTCCCCCCACACCCGCCCTGTGATCCCCTGCATCCACCATCTCCATCTTTCTGCTATCCCACGTCTTTTTTTCCACATTGCGTCATACACATGTCACGGGGACATTTTAGCATGTATGCGGACACATGCACGGACTCCATATGAGGCCAGCTCTCTGGCCTGAAGGGGGCTCTGCTCTGCTCTGCTCTGGTGGAGATTGACGCTCATGATAAGATGACCTTAGACAGGCGAGACACACACTAGCACTTAGCACATAGGAACACACCCAACTGTGAGGCAAGTGCTCAGAAACCCACGGACAAGTCCATACACCCTGTGAAATGGGTATGGTTGGCCCAACATCACAGTGTTCTGATTGGATGCCAGAGCAAGCATATTTTAGGTGGTTATCAGGTGTATTGGAGGACTTGTGTACCAGGCTGGTGATGAATGTACCCAGTGCTCTGTGTTGGGTCAGTTAGTATTTTAAGATAACACTGATGGAGGCCTGTTATTTTCAGAGGCCGCGTTCCAAAGCTCGATGCAGCCATTTCCAGCAAGATGACCAACTGCCAATCAATGCTCAGTATTTGAAAAATGGATCTGGACTCTCTCACTTGTTATTGGCTTGTCAACAACAAATAGGGGGATTTTTATGGCTCCATTATAATTATTATTCTTCTAAGCTACTATTTCAAGAGTAGGTTTTCTATCATACAGGAGTGACAGTTCCACCTCTCTCT
>OMLC01005508.1:5985-16864 GCA_900302585.1 Regalecus glesne | reverse complement strand
ATATATATGGGGCAAGTAACATGAAATGGAAGGAGCTACAGAAACCAACAGAGCCTCACTTCCAATCACAATCTGGGCTTTTTCTTTCAAAGGACAAGAATTTCAAAAGCTGGCTGAGCCTGGATGGACTTAACCTCTATGGGTCCAGACAGAGTCAGTCTTGTAAACGTACTTCTCTAAACTCTTTACTCTACTGCTTTCTCCCATTGACATTAGCTAAGAGTGGCAATAACCCAACAATTAAGCAGGTTCTCAGGATGTGGAATCAGCTCTGCCTCTAAAGAAGTGTTCACTCTCTGGCCCAATCTATCAGCATATTCCATCTCCTCCATCTTTGAATGATGGGATGTTTAGTACCTGGTAATCTTCCCTGTCCGAATTATTTATTGACAGCACACTGGCATCATTTGCTCAAATCCAAAGAAAGTTCAAGTTGCTGAAGTCTAACTCAATCCCCTAGCTGCAAGAAACATTAGACAAAGACAATGATCCATTCCCCATTAAGCCTCCCGAGAAATCCTGTTGACAGCATCCTTAATTTGAACAAACATCCAAAGGGTGTCATCAATGATTTTCAGAACCCGGCCATGATGCTCAAAACTCAAAGGGAAAACGATCTCAGTGAAAGTCTAGATGAGTCCTTCTGGAATCCTATCCTATGTGGGACTCATACTAGTATTCAAGTTAAGGATCTCCACCAAATCCACTGGTGCAAGGTCAAACTTGTGAAGACATTCCTGTATATTCATACTATAAATTAGAGCCAGCTAGGCTGCTCAACTAATTCTGGAAACGTCTTAAATTGAAAGGCTTTTGGGAACTCATCTCCACATCCTTAAAACTGTTTTTGACCCCTTCCCTCTCACAACCTTGTTTGGGGTCATACTAGTTGGTTCCCCCACTTTCTCATGCCCAATTAGACACAGGCTTGTGCCACTCTTTTAGTCAGACCGCTTTTTCTACAAAGCTGCAAGCTCAACCTTTCTGCCTCCCTACTAACATTGGGTCAAGGACATGCTGGCTTGCCTCAACCTGGAGAAACTCAAATTTTGTTTAGTCCATTTTGCCACTTGTTTTGGTCATATTTTTAACAGCCCATAGTGTGGAATAAAAGACCTATATCTTTTTATGCAACATTGCCCTATGCTCTTCTAACTCTGAAACCCTTTATTTATATTGTGTATCAGTAGTAAAAGTGACTATTACGGTTTGTCCATGTCACCCTATCCCGGTCCTTATGGCTGCTAAGTTAAATTCTGGACTCAAGCACAAAAGGATAAAGAGGGATGAGGATGCTGTGATTTTGCCCAAACACAGACAGAACAGATCAAACATGGTGGTTCTGCACCCAGAGCTAGAATTAAACCATATTTGGCTGAACAAACTAGATGTAAGGAATTATCAAAACTGATCTCTCATTTCTTTCTAAATCAATAAAGTTTTAAATTGTTTTAAAAATCCAGTCTGGTGATAGTTCAACAAACTTTGTTATCACATATCCCCAAATAAACTCCCTCCCTCCCTCGGAGTTTGGCACAACCAAGATTTTTTATTCAAAAAACCAAAAAAACATTAATCTTCATGTCTTGGAAGCAATAAGGAATCTCTCATCTGGAAAATGTTTAAAAAAACAATTCATTTTTATCATTCCCAACATTAAACTAGAGTTATGACATCAGCGGCCACAGCTTTCCGCAATATCTCCAACTCCTGCAGTCTCTAAATAAAAAAATTTAGCAACACTATTCAACCATCATAGGTGATCTATGATCTTACTTATATTACTGTTGAAAAGAACGAAACAACTTTTTTTCTGGAGTATACAGATGCTCATAAAAAACAGACGACATTGTCTCTTTACAAACCACCGAGTGGGAGAGAGACCTTGCTGTCACCAATGATACTGCTTTCTGAAAGTAAGATTGAGTTTGAGATCTGCGTTTAACCCATCCTAGCTATGTAGCTCGGAGAAGTGGGCAGAACCAACAAAGTCCTCAGAGAGCCAATCCAGTTCTCGCCGTGCCTCGCTCAGGGGCACACACAGGAAGACCAACTGTGATATGTATGTCTTTTCAATTATGTATGTTTGTAATAACAAAATATCTTTGAACTGGAACTCAAAAATTTAATTTATCCACTATAAAGTCTTACATAGAGCACATTACCCAACACCACATGCTCTTTTCTGAGCATGTGGTGTTGGGTAATGACAAAGGCAGTTGCTCACATTGTACTGTCAATACCACAGGCACATTGTTGTTATTGTCATTATTACCAATGTGTCTCTTGTAATTCCATTATAGTTCTGTGTTATCCTCTCAGTGTTGTGGGCTGTAAAGTGTCTTTTATTCTGTAAACACAACATCTGTGGCATGTCTGTCCATCTTGGGAGAGATCCCTCCCTCCTCTGTGGCTCTCCCTGAGGTTTCTTCCAATGTTTTCCTCCCCGTTAAAGTGGTTTTTAAGAAAGCTATTCCTTATCCGATGTGAGAGTCTAAGTGCAGGATGTTGTGCTACTGTAAAGTTCACTGAGCCAAGATTTTGATTTGTGATAATGGGCTATGAGAATAAAATTGACTTCATTATAGACTGTGACAAAATAAAATATACACTATTTGCATCAAGGGGATATCAAACAAACTGGATCACACAGTTTACAGATTGGCTTGAGTATTCCCAAGTCTTAAGGGATTGACAATGGACTAAAAAGTTAGGCTTTAGTCCGACAAGGTAGAGGGTGTTTACTAGTACCTTCCCTGCACCCTGACTCAGGAAAAATAAATCTCCTGTCGCATCCTGTCGAGAAATAGGATGGGAATATCTACTGGGATCCTCCCCAAATGGTTTTAACAGAGAAGATGTCATTTAATGTACCCTGGTACCATTTGACAGGTGGTTTGTTATCTTTATCTTGCTAAACAAGCACGAGAAAAAGTATGGATATGTTTTTTAATTTCATCCAGAGGAAATTGTTGGCTGAAAAGCTAAGAGTACAGAAATGGACTCGATGACTTATTCAGGTCCGTCTTTAATAATAACCACTCATTGTTTATTTAAACCTGAAGATCTCAGTATGCTTGCATGGATATGGAGCACTTTTTTATGTGTCACAATTAGTCCCCACATTGTGGGGTCGGACACATATTTAGATGGAGCATGTAGGATTAAGGCCAGATACCCCTCTTAATGCCCTGTGGTGGGTTTGAACCCACAACATCTGGCTCGTCCGTTCCCAAAGCACATGCTCTACCACTAAGCTACTGCGGTCCCCCAAGCACTCCAAATAAATATTTAAGGCAAAAATTCATGGCAAAAGTCATCAATATAACAACCATGTGATATAATAACCATCTGTATATAATGACCATCTGCCACATTTCATAAAAATCAATAGTCTTAAATTCTTAAGTGGGAAGAGAGTGTGTGTGAGCAAATCTATCAAGTTAGCTGGATAACATTATAGTAGCTTTTTGGCACTGCCCCCTGATAAATACTTTTTTGTCTAAAAATACAAGTTTCCGGACATTTCAAATAGTAACTAACTTCTAACTAGAATATCAGTCAACTAGTGCATAAACCTAGAGGTGTAAGCCTTTAAAATGAATGACAGTGGATTTGAGGGCGCATTGTGGATTTAGTTTGAAATTGGGCATAGATGAGGATGGTTCATCAAGGAATGGTATGACATCGAGTTATCCAATTTTCAAATAAAATGATTTTCTCCTGCCTACATTGCTCATATGGTGCACCTTGACTGAAATGTTTCGTAATTCAATATCTCCATTGATATCCATAAAATTCTCAGATGATAGTCTGCATCACAAATTATTCTAAATGCCAAATCCCTTTCATCCCTCACCTCAGCAATGGAGCTCTCTCTGTTGTCCCTGCTTCCTGGCCTTGCCTCTGACTCAGTCTCAAACTAGATTTGTCAGGAGAAGTGGTGGAGTGATAAGTAGTTATTGAGCAGTATATATACTTTCACAATCATAAAAGGTCTTATTCTTAAATAGCACTTTTCTAGTCTAACGACCGCTCAATGCGTTTTTACATTTAGCAAGTTACGCGGGGGGATACTAACCCACAATGTCTGACTCCCAGAATAACAGACTGTGATATTATACATTTAGAGTAACTTAAGTCCCAACCAACAGGCTAAAACTTGCTTCTCAAAAAGAATATTAGAATAGAATATTAGTCAATTAGTTCTTAAAAGTAGAGTAAATAATAGTAGGGATGGCAGAATGGACTGCCTTACTGTGACCCAACGTGCACAACAAATAAAGTTAGATTGTAAAAAAAAATCTAGCTATGAAGCATTGCATACTTCAGAGTTTAAAATCTGGTGGGGGAGGGCGATTCCTAATTTGTTCCCACATCGTTCATACCGTGGGCAATTGAACATGCATGTGAGCTGAGCTCTCTGCTCTGAGCTAATCATCCAGTTACAGAAATCAACATCTACATGACTCTATAAACAATTATGGCAACTGCTGACTATTCTGAGGCCCAGTGCATGGGCCAGCCTGGCCATTACAAGGGACTCAGGTGTTAGTTAGCTGATGCTAACTCATTACTACCAGTGATGACTTTCATTCCCCTTCTTCAAGCCAAAATAACAGAGCAGTCTACTTGACAGTCACAAATCAAATTAAATCAAATTAAAACAAGCCTCCCTCCTCATCTTTTCACTGGTTTGCGAACGTTAATCTTAATGTTAGCTTAGCAACTTTGTTGCTTTAAGTTGCCAAATCACAGTGCTGCTGTCACCTCGATATCGTGGGCCTTTCTCATGGAGTTTTGAGGAAAGAGTCAACAAATGTATTTATAGATTCATCAATTATCTAAAAATAAAAGTGTATACAATGATAAATATACATTGCTCACTGCAGCACTCACCAAGGTAGCAAAGGCACTGAAGGCATTCAGTCGAGTTCAGACGTGTTGTGTTCTGCCTGCTGGTTTGTATTTTTGCCTCTTCAGGTCATAATGAACAACAGCGCCTAGTAGAATGAGGGATGAACACACACACACACACACACACGCACACACACACACACACACCGTTATTGTGGCCACATCTTAGACCATATTAGCAAAATATGCTTTATGTAGAACTCCATTATTTAGTGATACATCTGACCAGTCTTACAAGGGTTTCCTCCAGGTGGACTTTATAAAGGAAAAGAAAAACCAACCCCATGAATGTGAGCATGTTCATGCAACGTGTATTGATAGCCCATTCTATGCTCTTTTGAATACGTCTTTCAGCTTACAACCTTTTGATCAAAACTCAAGGCCCAACCTGATGCACTACTTCCAATCACAATGTTTCAGGGGATCTATCGTATGGTTGAAGAGGTTCACGATCAACATGTCATGACAGTAAAGCCAGCAACAGCTGCTATCAGCTTCTCCTCCATGTCAGCTATGGGAACTAAACTGTCCACATAGGAATTAAAGTTTAAGAAAACATCTCCAAAGAACACAAGACAAAGAATATGATAGGAACACATCTGCCCTCTGATAGGCCGTCACTCAACCTCGTCGCAGCTCATTTGCATAAAGTGGATATTGCTCAACTCATTGCTCAATATATCCCAGAGACCATCGGAAATGAATGACTTCTGGCCACTTTGTCTTGTTGTTGCTGGCGGTGTGGGCGCAGCATCAAGTAGAATATTCCATTCGTCATCATGAGCGCAAACTCTTTTGATTTCACATTGGATTCGGTAAACACACATCAGCTTTTCAGAATTGATTTGGTTTACTTTCACTATTAGTATGATTTCTTTCACTGAGGTGGAAAACACAGGCCAAAATCCTTTAAAACACATCTGGATATATGTTCCCGTGTGGCCACACCTGAATCGCTGCACGAAAATAGCTATTTGCACCTCCATCTGTTCATACACATGATGTGAGCTGGCAGAGGTGGAGGTGCAACTACCAGCCATAATGGATGCTAGAATTGGAGTGTACAAACTCATCTGCTTTAGGGCTAGCCAGCAGCAGCAAGCTCTAAGCAAGAGGTTAGAAAGCAGGCGAGCGGGAAGCAAGCATGGGTCTTCCCTCTAGCTACAGCACTGGATGCACCACATCACCCTTACACACACACACACACACACACATACACACAACTGGAAACACACAAATCCATCCATACCTGTTGGCAATTTATAGATTCCAGCTCGGCTGATACACCGCGGGTTGGGGCTGTGGGAGGAAGTATCCCAAGAATTTAGAGCAAACGCGACTTTTCAAAGCAAGGATCGAGAATGTTGCAATGAGATTATGTCACTCAAGGGACGGGGAAACGAATGCCTTGTAAATGAGGTTTGGCAAAGGGCCCAATCGTGGCCCCTTTTTCACATGTGCTCCAGAGGACTGTCATTGTGTGGGAATGTGATAAACTGACTCGAGGCATCACGATTAGTCCGCGTCATCGGCAACCATCTGAGAAATGTTTATGCATTAAGTCCAACTACAAATCTTATTAATTGGGAAACTAATTAAGCAATAAATTAATGAAGACAGGTGTTTCTGTATTGTGTAGAAGCGACCCGAGCAGAGCAAAGGATATTTGTCATTGTAGGTTTAAAATCCAAGTTGCTCAGATGAGGTAATAAATTACCGTGTCGCGTTAATCTCTGCACATCCCATTTGTCTTCATATGAAGGAGAGAAGCAGCAACCTTCATCATGATACCATAAACCCCCCCCCCCACACACACACACACACACTCTGAGAGGCAGCATAGCTCAGAAAGGAGGTGGTTTGACTCAGCCACTAACAGTACCAGGGAATGAAAAGGTAAGTTTGTGGTTGAATCAAGTCCAAAGTCCAACAAAAGACTCCACAATAACTTTGTGCTCAGAGGTCCATAAAAGAGAGGAAACAAAGGTAAATGGACGTGTTCTTACAAAGCGCTCAGAGTTCCGGGGTAAACGGGCAGGTGTGTGAGGAACGAGGGGAATTACATGATGATAGATGGACTTGTTCTTATATAGTGCTGTTTTAGTCTGAAGACTGGAAAAGCATGGGGGTGGGACTAGCTGCCATCAGTGAGATTCTGATTGGCTGAACTAACACGTTGGCAGATATTCTCTTATATTTATTGGGTATCAACCATCCCGTGACACTTTGTACTGTTTTAGTCATTTTGCTTAGGGAAATTTACAGCAAGTCTTTTCTGATTTAATGCAACAGATTATATCATGTGGGTTAGACTAACACGCATCTCTTTTTGATGGTGGGAAGAAACCAGAGTACTGGGAGGACCCGGAATAGTATTCGAACCCATGACCTTCTTGCTGTGAGGCAAGTGTTAACCACTGGGCCACCATACTGCCCCAAACCACATTCAGAACAGAGCAGAATAACAACGTGCTCATTTTTGTCCATAGAACTGATGAACGAAACAGGACAGGAGGATACATTTAGGGATTTACATTTGAAGCCCCCCCTGCAGATATCACCCTGATTCTGTCAGGATCCCACCCACATGAGCCCCCTGTGTAAGTGTGTGTTCTATTTCATTTTAGAATCTTTCTCAGTATGAATGCTGTGTCTGGTGCTCTCTCTCTCCCTCTCCCTCCCTCTCGTTGACTGCGTCCGTGGATGAGCACACCTGCGTGTAATGTGGACTCCAGCTGAGAGCAGATCTCTTCTGATGAATTCCTCATCAGTAGTTATATAAGTTGATCCTGCCGGAACGTCATAGCTCATTGAGCCTATTACCTAGTTTTATGTATATATAAAACCCAGTCGTCCAAGTGATTTATGTCAATCTTGGTCAGTGGAAGCCTGTTTCATGCTTCACGCAGTCATCAGCTGCTAAGTGTATATGTACATATACATAAACGGAGGCATGGCTCAGGAGGTAGGGCGGTCATCTTGTTAGTGGATGATTGGTGGCTCGACCCCCCGGTTCTTTCAAAGTGTACTTGAGAAAGACACCGAACACCTAACTGCACAAGCCCTGAGATGGATGACGACCTGTCCAGGGTGTTTCCCTGCCTTTCACCCGAGGAGCATGGGGATAGGCTCCATCATGACCTTGTGACCTGACTTTGTGTAAGTGGTTGATGGATGGATGCATTTGGCATATGCAGATACTTGGCAGCGGATGATGGCATGAAGCATTAAACAGGCTTTTGCTGCACAAGAGAGGTTCAGTTTTACTTGTCACGATTTGTCCCCATGTTGTGGTGGTGGTGTGTGCGTGTGTGTGTGTGTAGCGTGGGGGGGCACAGACTTAGTTGGCCCCGTGGGATTAAGGGCGGATACCCCTCCTGACACGCCATGATGGGTTCAAACCCCCAACATCTGGCTCGTCAGTTCCCGAAGCGTACACTCTACCACTGAACCACCGTGAACCCCAGGCTTGTGCTGCACTTTATTGAAAATCACTTGAAGGTCTGGATTATTTATATATGTATATATTCATGCAGCTCTCTTTGCTGTAGAGACCAACTGTTCCTAGTGTGAGTATTTTCAGCCTCTCCGTTGTTTTTTGTTTTCCGCGCTTTCTGCTTTGCATCGAGAGCGATCAGCTTCAGGTGTACTTTGAGAATTCTTCAGTAAGGGATTTCCATTTACCTTCTCCCGTTTTCCCAGTCTGCTTCTGGGTCCCTCCGCCTAGCTTGCGTCCGATTCTCTGATCACGTGGTTCTGGGTTTCTTTCCAGCTAGTTTAGCTGTTTTCTTTTGCTTCTTTCTTACTATTGCCTTGTGTTACTTCCAGCTGTATTTCCCCCCTGAGGAGACAGGCCTTCGGGTAGCTGGCAGAGCTGAGTTTATTTGTGGGAAATAAGAGACGTGCATTATTGCATTGGTACACATGATCCTGTCAGTAATTGCTAACGAGGCTAAAAGCACGAGGCTCCTTTCAATGCCCACACTAGGTAGCTTAGTTTGCATTCAGGGTGTCACCGTTAAATACATTAGCCTCTTTCCCTCATCATTAGCAAAATTATTCATTATCCCCAGGGTGTGAGGGCCGTAGCAGTTGATGTAGCAGAGGTTTCGGTGTCACCATGAATAAATGTGACTAATGATGACAGTGTCACAGTACAGGAGGGGAGACAAAGTTGCATTTGTGTCCCTATGAGAAAAGGAGGTGACCAGGGAGGATTCACTCTCTAGCAGGGCCAGGATGGATGTTCACATGGCCATCATTGAAAGCTTATGAGCATGAACATGCACAAGTTAATGCCGTGAGCAAGCAGAGACCTAGAGCCAAGCGTGTGCATACAAACACAACAACATAGGAGCATTTGCAGCTCGTGCTAGTAAGCGCTAGTAATTCATGACATCATTAAGTTGCAGCAGGTTGATGCTGGCACCTTTATCACCACCTGTCAGTCACCAACACAGTTTTGAGAATTAATGTGTTCCTGCTCGTGTGTGTTGTTTTTATTCTTTTTATTGGGGGCGCCATAGCTCAAGAGGTAGGGTGGTTGTCTAGTAACTGGAAGATTTGTGGTTAGATCCTCAGTTCCTTCACAAAGCATGTTGAAGTGTCCTTGAGTAAGACACTGAACCCCTAACTGCTTGAGACAACAGAGGAAAACCAGCCTGGTGGCTAAATCTGGAAAATAAAATGGATTCAATTATCAGTCCCGCAAGGGGAAATTTGGAGTTCTCTGCATTTTAACCCATCCTATTGTATAGGAGCAGTGAGCTGCCAACATATGGCGCTCAGGGAGCAGTTAGGGGTTCAGTGTCTTGCTCAAGGACACCTCGACAGGCTTTCTGCAGGACCGGGGATCGATCTTGTGACCTTCCAATTGCCAGACAACTGCTCTACCCACTGAGCTATGCCGCCCCTTATCAGATGTAAATCTGGCATATTTACATTCTAAATGTTCACTTATATGCACTGTCCCTATGAAAAGGATTACTATTGTTATTATTATTATCATCATCCTAATTACTATTACTATCATCATTTTTCATATTTCTATTTGTACATGATTTGAAGAATCCCTAAAATAATTGAGTTGACTACCAAATCACAAATGACAATTCTCACATCTCTGTCACACACAAACACACACAATTCAAATGGTCAGGTAAAGCTGATGCAACAAAACAGCAGACAGGTGGCTGGGAGTGTGAGAAACAAGCCCATTTCAGACAGCTGGGCATACAGGTCAATTTCAGCAGCCCCAGAGTCTATATCCAAGACACGTTAAAAAATGGCCAATGTGCGAAAGCACCCACCACAAACTGCCCTTTCCTCACACACTGACAACTAGCCAATAAACCAATATGAATTCAAAGCAAATCACAGCCCTCTTTAGAGCTGTGGGGTCTCTCTGTGATGGTGGTGCACGAGAGAAAGAGCCGATCTCTCTCTGCAAGAGTCAACTCGATAAAGAGGTGGGGCATGTCTGCACCCTAAGCATTTGAAGGGAAGACATTTATTCACACATTCAAACACATGACATACGTTTACATTGACAAAACACATGCTGCACACATGTGCATCCACACGCACATACATAGACACAGTTGCAGGATTTTGGCCCATTTGGAAGAATTTCCAATCTAATACTCATGATATCCTGGAGGGATCACCCAACATCCCAATGGTCTAAACAGCTCAGCTCTATCACTGAGAGGAGGGTATTTGTGCAGCACGGTGGAGTTACTCTCCTCAACTCATCCTTTACAGTCTAGTTAATGTCCAAGCCTTGCCTCAGCAGTAGCAAGGCAAACAAGCCTTTATCGTGCAGTAAAGTGAGAATACATTTCTGAATGGATCTGGTGAGGAGCCCACGGCCTGTTAAAATAATGGAGCATGTAGAGCTATTCCAGGCACAACCAAATGGAAACAGCCTTTGGGGAGAGTATCAGCCATGAGATTCACCCCC
>OMLC01005483.1:21623-40860 GCA_900302585.1 Regalecus glesne | reverse complement strand
GTGGGGAAATCATGGGAATGAAGTTCCAAGATTTGAATTTGGTTAAAAATATGCTTTCGTCATGTTGCCATTTTGTGTGTGTGTGTGTGTGTGTGTGTTTGTGTGTGTGTGTGTGTTTGTGCGTGGATGTATGAGCATATATATCCATGCGTGTGTGCGTGCTCTTATATCCGTGCTGGTTATCTTTCAGGAACAGAAGAGAATTCTTCCATCTATTCTTAAGCCCAGGCCAGTCCAGCCGAGCCAGAGCAGCTCCAAGGCAGATATTCTCAGCTGTATGCTAAAAGACACAACGTCCGAGCACAAATCTCATCTCTTTGACCTGAAATGCAAGATATGCACTGGTAAATAATGAAAGACGATAACGGCTAGTCATCTAGTTTTAATAGTATCTGGTAAACTCTGTGGTCCACTCATTATTTATTATTGATGGGAGTTCTTGTAAACTATATGTACATTTTAACCTCAAGGTCAAGTATCGGCGGAGGATGAGGAGGAACCATTACGGAAGAAAACCAAGGTTTCTGACTCAAGAGATAAGCGTGACTATGGCCAGTCCTATACTTCAGAAGGCTCATGGAGAGGATCTGCTGGAGATGACTCCCCTCTGCGTGCACCACCTGACTCACCTGATGTGGATTCTCTCACTTCTTCCCAAATGGAGTCCTCATCCCTCCTCATCATTGATGCTCCAGCTTTGACCATTGTGGAATCTCCTGCGTCCCCTGTACAAGATTCTCCGGCCTCCCCTGTTTTAGAGTCCCCTGCTTCTCCTGTGATGGATTCTCCTGCATCCCCAACTTCAGACCGCTTCACAACTACATCACAAATGAGACCATATGCACCAGTAATGATTCCTGCAGTCTCCACAGTCACCCTCAGAAGGCGGGATCCCCGAACTGCAGCCAACAGATCCTCTCCACTGTCTACAAGCACTTCTGCCCCCAGTAACCTACCCCAGAACCAACCAGCCCCATACATCCCTGTCCAGGAGACTAGTTCCCCTCTGCCATCGCTACCACCAATTTCACTACTACCACCACCACCACCAATGTTGCCTAAATCTATCTTAATGAAGCCATCATCTTCAACAGATCCCAGACTCTTTGGTGGATCTTCAAGGTATTTAGAGTAATATAAATATTAATAGTAGGAACTATTTTTTAAGAGTGCTGAAACTCTGTAACTTTTAAAAATTGTTATTTGCATATTGTACATCCACAACGTCTTGAAAATTATTGTATGTAACTAACTGCTAAACCTGCCGTAACTGTTATATCGATTTCAGGAGTATGAATTCTCACTCTCCATCTGACGGAGAGAGTGCCCAGTTCCTGGCCAAGCAAGACACTGTATGGAAAGGCTTCTTAAACATGATGAATGTAGCCAAGTTTGTCACCAAGGCATATCTTGTCTCAGGATCTCCAGAAAGCCTCAAAGTGGTATTGCACATCGCTGATTTCTCTTATAATATTTTCAAAAGTGCAATACTTATAATGTATTTTTAAGCTATTTTAGTAGGTGCTCTAATAATGTTTCCCTCTTGTGCTTAGGACCTACCTGATACCATACAAATTGGTGGAAGAATCATGCCTCATACAGTGTGGGACTATGTTGCAAGACTAAAGACCTCCGTTACCAAGGTAAGCAGCACATCTTGTCAGTTGGCTCTTAAGGGGAGATTTAAAGTAAGATAATCAGATCAATATTTTTGATAATTGTTTATTTTTCAAAGTTTGGGGGAAAACGGTGAAAAAAAATTGTAACACAAGCCATAGTAATAAAGCAGAAAGGTCAGTCAGTTGGTAATGTGAACGTTAAAGTTAGCCATTAGGGACGGTTAGCAAACATCTTTAGCCCAGCATCAGCTATCTGGCATTGGCTGAACACTTTAAAAAGATGAGTGTTTGTTTTCTTGTCACACATGTTCTCATAGTGTTGGCTTTGCTGTAACTATAAAAGTGGTTGGGTGACTTAATCATCCGCAATCCACTGCCACCATCTGCTTGCTAATGTTAAACCGAGAAAAAAACACATTCATTATCAGCATCGGCCACAGGCAGGTTACAGGTTTATGGTTGACCACGTAATGTTACATGCTTATTAGGTTGGCATCACACTGGGATTGAGAGGCCAGAGGGATGTGCTAATAGGTTTGTTATTATTGTATGCCTAATAAAGGTAGCAGTATTTTCCTGTTACTCTAAGTAACATTAATCCATATCCATTTTCAGCCATTTTCTTCATATTTAGAAAAATGACTTATTATAGGTTTTTACACTTGATCGATTGATTTCTACTCTTACTAATACATATTTAATGCCTAATTCTACCTCCTGCTTTATATTTTTTTCTTTATAGTTATTGCTTCATACGTATGTGTATGTATACAGACCTTTTATTATATATTTTTATTTAACTTAATTTTATCTTTATCTCATGTTTCTGTAATGGAGTCTCCAAATCTAAGAATTGTGCTTGTGCAATTGGAGTGAAAATAAACATCTTGAGTCTTCCGGATGGGTTTTGCTACACACAATGTACATTAGCTCTGCATGGCATCAACCATGTCAGCTCCTTGCCATAGGCTAGCATCTAGCTCCTCACGCAGTAATTCTCTCACCACCTCAGTGATCGATTTAATATCTTTGTCAGAGTTTTAGACATCATCTCTTCCATCTGTAGCATTGTTACCACTTATCAAAACTAATGATTATGAAGGTCTAAGGACAGGATCTTGTGTTACTGTAAAGCCCACTGAGGAAAATGTATTTTTTTTGATAATGGTCCGCAGAAATTAAATTGACTCGACTTATAAAAGAACTCAAAGAAATAAGTTAATAGTGGGATATATCGGAGAGCTCGCACCTCAAGTAGCTAATGGGTCCGCATTGTTACCGGAAGTCCCGACACCATAAAATAGAGATTTTACACGTTTTTCAATGTATCTAATTTCTTAGGAGCTGTGTGTAATCCGGTTCCACCCTGCAACAGAGGAGGAGGAGGTGGCCTATGTCTCCCTGTTTTCCTACTTCAGTAGCCGCGGGCGTTTTGGTGTGGTTTCTAATAGTAACCGTAGCATCAAGGACATATACCTTGTTCCACTCAGTGCAAAGGAGGCTATTCCATTGAAATTGCTACCACTAGACGGACCAGGTGAGAATGATTTGTTCCTGAGTTTATCCGTACTAATTATACTTGATGTAGCCATCTAATTAGTTATTTCAACTAGTAAGTAATTATGTTTTAACACATCAAATGGGAGTAACAGTGAAATCTGGCATCCCACACTTATCTCCGTACATACTTGGGCCACTTTTCAGGGCTTATTCAAATTACAGATGTATTACCATTTGATGCACACTAAACCTTACAATTACCCCAAAACATCAGATCCACATCCTTGAATCATTTATCAAATGGAAAAACGGATTATATCAGTCTTTCTATATCTGTATCTGTCATCTTGTCTTCAGCCAAGCAAGCTGATTTAGAAAACACTTATGACAACAGCAGAACACCAGACGATAGAAGAATGCAGAGCTTCCTGAGTCTGCATTTTTTTATACTCTTTAATTTTTTTGTACTTGGTCTTTATTTCTCAGGGCTTGAGAAAAACCGCCCAAACCTCCTTTTGGGGCTGGCAATTACTCAAAAACCAAAACGTCCCGGAAACTTCCTGCAAGAGGGTGAAGAAAAGAGACCCAAAGTTTTCATGCCAAAAGATCCAATGTGGATACCAAAACCCCCAGTTCTTTATGGTTCTGATAAGCTAGAGATTTTCCAACCCTATGACCCAGAGACTCCAACAAATCCTACCTCTCCTCCTTCCACTGGGTCATCATCAGACTCAACTTTCTCTAGCTCAGTAAATGTACCATCTGTTTTAGCGACTGTTAAATCAACCCCTCCCGTTCCTGCCTCAGTCACCGTTCCTGCCACATCGTCCTCCTCAAAAGTCCTATTGAACAAGAATCCCTCCACTACATCCAGTGATACCACTCCTCTTCACACTATCCTGAAGACCCTGTTTAGGAGCAAGCCAGCTGACTCTGAGGTCACTGCTCCAGGCAGCTCTACCATAAATACAGTAGGTGCTGGGAAGCTTCAAGGATCTTCTCAAGCACCTCGGCCCATAGTAGATCCAATTGTCCAACAATATGGGCAGAAATCCAAAGCTAAAGAGATAGAGGTAGAGGAAAATGAATATGACCGACCCTATGACCCAGAGGAGGAATATAATCCAGCAATGGGGTATGGAGTGGCTGCTTCACTTACTGTGGGAAAAAATCAAGCAGATCACTCTGCACCATCAACCCTTGAGGAAGATGATGTGGCCTATGATCCTGAAGATGATAGTTTCTTTGAGGATATACATATTAACAGTAGTAAAGCAAAAGCCCCTCCCATAGCCCAAATGTCAGCCCCCACACCATGCCCTGTCTCAACACCCATCCAAGTCCATACAGCAGTTTCCACTCCAGCCCCAGTTCAAGCTCCCACCCCAGCCCAGGTTCTGCAAAGCCTACCTTCAGGCGCTGTTGTTGTCTCTGCTGCAACACTGACTGAACAGCAAAGAATGCTTGAGGAGCTTAATAAACAGATCGAGGAGCAAAAACGTCAGTTAAAAGAGCAGGAAGAGGCACTACGTCAACAGAGAGAGGCTGTTGGCATGTTCATGGCTCATTTTTCTGTTTCTGACTCATTGATGTCCCCTCCTCCAACAAAAGCTCTCCCTCTACTCACATCTCAGCAGACTGATGCAGAGCAGTCAAAACCTTCGGAGTCAGCAGACAACAAGAAAGACCTAACTCAGGCCACGAGCGGTCAAAGTGTGGAGTCAAAAGCTACTGCAGAACTGTCGAGCACTAATCCCAGAATTAAAAGTGACAAAGAATCAGATAAAACCCGACATTTTTTTAAAGAAAATGAAATGTGTTCATCAGCTGGAGAGATCGAAGACTCTGATGTGGCTTATGACCCAGAGGATGAAACTTTCTTTAATGAAATGCAAGATGATGCATGTGAACGGGGCAGTACAAAGTCTCTTGATTCCTCCTTGTCTAGTGTAAGTCATGGTGCCTCCCAAAAAAGTAGTCCTTCAAGATCACATCACGCCAGAAAACACAGGCAGTCACCTAAGACACGAAGTCATCGAGAAAGGGATCGGCACGGAAGTTCTCCAAAAAGGTCACAGCGGCGTTCCCCTTCTCATTCCCGGAGGCGAAAAGAAAAAGACAGACACAGGAAGAGTGAAAGAGACAGGTCAAGGCATAGAGCTCGAGATCCGAGCCACCATCATAGAGATCGTAGCTCACGACGACACTCTCGTGGACGTAGAAGATCTCACTCACCATCCAGAAAAAGAGATTCTGTCTCTTCCTTACCAAAACAGCAAAACAGTCTTTCCCCTCCGCTCACAGAAGAATCCACATTTTCAAGTTGGCAGAGTAATAAGCTAGTAAATTCTGCTCTTGTAGCGAATAACACCTCATCACATACTGCTGCTACTATAAAGAATGATCCTGATGGACCACAATCAGAAAGTATTGACAGTAAATTTCCAGCTCACAAAAATGACCCGGACAAGGACTCAAGTACTCCAGTGACATGCCATCTTGTACCTGTTGTGAAACTTGAGAATGAACAGGAACTGTCCTTGGAGCCCCCAAAACAGTCCATGGGTGACAATCAGGCCACCGGAAGTGACCCTTTTCAGCTGGATGTCAAACCCTCTAGAGAAGAACTGCTATTGAACAGCAAAATTGAAAGTACAGTACCTCTAAGAGAAATTGATCCACCCATTCGTGATTCTCCTCAGAGCCCAGATCCTGAGCCACAGTTTTTAAAGCCCAGCAGCATAGGAAACAGTGAATTTCCTAATGTAGAGGAAGACAAAGATCCTGCACCAGATATAAGAAGCTCAGTACCAAATTTGAGTGGTAAATCTAATTGTGCGTCTGATGACAGTCTCAATACAAGAGTTAATATGGAGTTGCCTGGCACTGATGATCCAAATCCCAGTATGAAATGTCTAGATTTAAAAAGCCATGTTTTAGCCCAAGGTATAAATGAGACTAACAAACTGACGGAAGGCAAAAGTCCAAGACGGTCAGAAATTATGGACCAAGTTGTACAAAGTTCTAGTCCTTGTTCAGGATCCCCTAATACAAGTGCAGGACTAGATCCAAGAATCCGAGGCCTAAACATGCTATGGGCAAATAGCACTGCCCCGAGGCTAAATCTAAGTGGCCAAGAGACCAGGGTCCCGGGTTCGTATGTATGTGGCCAGGAGATTATACGACCAAGGCTTAATATGACAGGGATCAGAGGTCCAAGCCATATAATAAAGGGTCCAAGAGGAGATATTGGAGGGCGTTGGATTAGAGGTCCAGGTCCAGCAATTGCAGGTCCTGGAACTTGGTGTCCAGGACCAGATGTTAGAGGGCCAGGTATGAGGGGTTTGTATCCAGGCATTAACAAGTCAGAGGTACAAAGTGCCACCAGAGATTCTATTAATGTCAGGCAAAACCCTCAGTTAGATATTCCAGGCGCTGACACAAGAGGCCCGGGACAAAATATGTGGCATCAAAGTCCAGGCACAGGGGGGCAAGGTCCAAATATGAGTGAGTCTGATTTGACAGTCAATAAAATAGGTTTCAATATAAATTACCTACAGATTCAAGGTTCAGGGCCCGATGTAAGAGGACCAGGGGCTGAAATGCCATGTCAAGGTCAAGTTATTAAGGATGAAGGGAAAGGTTCCTCTTATCAAGGTCCACAGACAGATTGTGGTGCCATAAAGATGTCCTGGACAGATTCGGCATGTAAACCAGACGTGATGGAGAAAATTAAATCTGGTTTGAACGCCTCTGGTATGGAAATGAAAGATGTTGGGTCAGATGTAATAAGTCAAGGAAGAGGTCGAGGCCGGGGTCAAAGTTGGGGCATGAGAGCTCACAACCCTGAAAGAGGTTTTGGGTCACATATGACACATCAAAGCCCTGGTATTATAAGTGAAAGGCACATTATTGAGGGTCCAGGATTACCTAATAGAAGTAGAAGTTTAGACAAGATAACTCATAGTCCAGAATTTAAATGTTCAGATCCAGAGAGGAAGGGACCAAGTTTAGGTCAGGACCAAAGAAATGAAGGCCCAGTATGTCCAAGGCAGAGCTTAAATGTTTCAACACTGGACTTGAGAGGTCAAAGTCCAGAGAGAGGATCAGAGAGAGGGGCTTTAGGTCCAGAATCTGGTTTAAGGAGTCCTGGTCAGGCCATGAGGGGCAAAGATATGAGAGGTCAGAATCAAGATTTTAGAAGTCCAGGACCAGAACTGAGCACTACAGGATATGATACAAGAGGTCAGGGGCAAGGTGTCAAAGAAACAAGTACAGATGCAAGGGGTCAGGTTAGGGGGTACCCAGGACAGGACTGGAGAGAAAAAGGGCCTGGTAAGGATCCAGGTTCAGATGAAAGAGACCCACCGCATGGTAGACAGGGTTTAGGTACCAATACAGGAGATGTAGAATCAGGCAGCAGAGAAGATGGGGCAACTAGGCCATCCTCAGGTGTTACTGATGAAAAGAAAGGGCCACAAAGAGATCCAAGTCTAGGTATGAGACCACCTGGGCCAGGTCATGATATCAGAGGTGCTGGTCTAGATATTGGCGTGACAGATTCAGATAATCCAAAAGGAATGAGTATGCAAGAGCCAAATGTCAGAGGACCAGAAAACAAACCTGAAACAGCAGAGCTAGATATGAGGAGAACACAAAATAGAGGGTCTAATCAAGATATGGAATATGCTAGTAACCTAGATAACGGGGTTGAAAGGAGAGTGTCAGGTCCAAGATGGCAAAATACTGGAGATCAAGTAGGTCAGGGGGTTCGAGGTCCCAATCCAGACATGAGGCATCCAGACTGTCAAGGTCCAGGACCAAATACAGGGGGCCCTGATAGGGAAAATGCATGGAAAGGATCTGATTATACGGGACGCAGTATAACTGAAGGGAATCAAAATATTTTAAAGCCTGGCCCAAACATGAGAGATCCAAATTGGAGAGGTCCACATTCAGAATTGAGAGATGAAAGCAGAGAGCCTGATAGGAGAGGATCAAGTCCAGCCATGAGAGATTCAACCACACCAGCTCATGGACCTGATGAAAGGTTGTTAAATATGGAGGTTCAAGAATCTGATAGAAGAGGATCAGGAGCTCCAGGCTTTAAGGGACCGGGGCCAGACAGGAGGATCCTATGCATGAAAGGGCCTGATGGGAGAGGACCTGGATGTCCAGATCTGGAAGGCTTAATGCAAGATAGAAAAGGACCAAGCGGTCCAGACTTCATGAGACCTGGGCCAGACAGGAGATGTCCAGGAGGCCCAGATTTCATTGGACCATCACTAGCCAGGAGAGGACCTGGAGGCCCAGATTTTATGGGACCAGGACCAGACAGGAGAGGACCAGGAGGCCCAGATTTCATGGGACCAGGGCCAGACAGGAGAGGACCAGGAGGACCAGATTTCATGGGACCAGGGCCAGACAGGAGAGGACCAGGAGGACCAGATTTCATGATACCAGGGCCAGACAGGAGAGGACCAGGAGGTCCAGATTTCATGGGACCAGTGATAGACAGTAGAGGACCAGGAATCCCAGACTACACAGGACCTGATCCTGAGAGTCAAGGTCAAAATGCTGAAGACCTTGGATTTCATAGATCAGGAGGCCCAGATTTCATAGGACCAAGACCAGACAGGAGAGGACCCGGGGGGCCAGATTTCATGGGGCCAGGGATAGACAGGAGAAGGCCAGAAGTTCCAGAATACACAGGACCTGGTCCTGTGAGACAAGGTCAACATACTGAAGGCCCTGGACCTCACAGAACAGGAGGTCCAGATTTCATGGGACCATGGTCAGACAGGAGAGGACCGGGAGGTCCAGATTTCAGAGGGCCAGGACCTAGAAGGAGGGGTCCAGATACTGAAGGGCCAGGGCCAACTAGGAGAGATCCACTTGGTCCAAACCCCATGGAATCGGATCCAGA
This sequence comes from Regalecus glesne, assembly GCA_900302585.1. Taxonomy (NCBI): domain Eukaryota; kingdom Metazoa; phylum Chordata; class Actinopteri; order Lampriformes; family Regalecidae; genus Regalecus; species Regalecus glesne. The sequence continues at coordinate 31,815 of OMLC01005483.1, read as the reverse complement.
TAGAAGAGGATCAGGTATGGAGTGCCCTGGACAAAATAGGCATGGTCCTGATTTCATGGGACCTGGGCCAAATAGAAGACCAGTAAATCCGGATTCAAGGGGCCCAAGACCAGATAGGGGAGGACAAAGAGTTCCAAACTTCAGTGGTCTAGGAACTGAGAGAAATAGACCTGGGGGTCCAGACTTTAGGGAAACAGGGCCACATAGGAGAGAACCAGAAGGTCCAGACTGCAGAGGCTCAAGACCAACGAGGATGGGTCCAGATATTGAAGGCCCTGGACCTCATAGAAGAGGATCAAGAGGTCCAGACTTCAAAGACTCTAATATCAAAAGAAGCTTAGAAGGCCCTGAGTATCATAGGGAAGGCCCACCAGAGGAATGGGGAGTAGAAGATTTTGGTGGGCCGGGGTCTATGCAGGAAGCCTCAGACTATGGGAGTCAGGAGCTGCATAGTGCTGGACCTGGGAATGAATGGAGTGGGCCAGACTTCAGAACTATGGGACTAGAGAGAAGAGGTCCAGAATTTAGAGGGGCAGGGCCTAATATGAGAGGAGGTCGAACAATTAGAGGACCGGGACTAGAAATAAGCAATCCGGATATTGAAGATGAGTGGGGAGGGCGTGGTTTCAGGGGCCCAGGACCTGACAGAAGAGGTCCAGTTATGGAGGAACAGTGGTCTGATCGAGGATGGCCAGATATGGAAGGTCCAGAATCTGAAAGACAAGGCCCAGCAGATGAACATAGAAGGCCTGGTTTCATGGGCCCGGGACCTGTCTTTGGAAACCTGGATATGGAACGCCCTGGGCACTCAAGGAGAGGCCCAGGAGACGAATGGAGGGGACCTGATAGAGGGTGTCCTGACCCAGATAGATGGGGACCAGGACCAAATTTCAGAAGGGAAAGACATCCAAACATAGGGGAGCCGGGACTTGATCATGGTGTGGGAGGTGATTGGCAAGGGTTTGACAGGGAATGCCAAGGCCCAGATAGATTGGGGCCAAATGTTGAAGGTCCCAGACCTGATAGCAGAGGCCCAGATTTCAGGAACCCCTATTCCAACAGGAGAAGTTCCAATATAGACGCACCAGGCCTTGATAGAATAGGTTTTGGAAGTCCAGACTACAGGGGCCCAGGCTCTAGTAGAAGAGGTCCAGGTGTAAGAGATGAATGGATTGGGCCAGATAGAAGAAGACCAGGATGTGAAAGGTATGGTCCAGAAATGGAAAGCCCAATACTAGGTAGAAGGGGACTTGAGCCAGATTTTAGAGAGGAGAGGAGAGGTCCAGAAATGAGAGGACCTGAACCAGAACAGAATGAGTGGAGAGGGTCAGATTTAAGGGGACCAGGACATGAATGGAGAAATTTAAGCAGGGATGATCCAAGGCCTGAGAGGCATGGCCCATACATGGAGGGTGGTAGGTCTGACAGGAAAGATCCAGATATGATGAGCCCTAAAATTGAGACAGGGGGGCATGAGCTAGACTTCATAGAAGACATGCAAGGGCCAGGTTTTAGGGGTCCAGGTTCCGTCGCAAGAGGAAAGGGATCTAGATTTAGGGGTCGAATGATGGGTAATGAAAGGAGGGGCCCAGGTAATAGGGAACCAGATTCAAACATTTCTGATGTATTTACTTCACCCCATTTAAATAATCCAAGGACGTCCTTGCACAATCACACCAGTTCAGACTTTGAAACAGGTCAGCATGCCGGCAGATTTCATGGCCCTGATGGTCCTCATTCCTCACTATCCAGCAGACCCATGGGGCCAACTTCAGACATGGGAGGTCAACCTCGCCTTCGTTTCAACAGCCCACATATTCTACCAAAAGTAAGACCATTGAAACATAAAGGACCTTTGCTCCCTACTCCCACAGGAATAATTCGATTGCCTAATCGTATAATCAACTCCCATGATGTCCTTAACAAAAACCAACAAAAAAGTAACTCCCCAGACAGTCATGGGGGAGAGTGGGATAAAGTGACAAGTAGGCTAGCGAGTAGGGAAAGAGATTTGGATAGAGAAGTGGGATGTCAGGAGCAGGACCGACCAAAGGGAGGACATACGAGCACCCCTGTAGAAGCAGACGCTAGTCTGAGGGGAAATATTGGAAAACGTAAGAGGGTGCCAAGGGGTAAACAGGCTAAGAATGACAATTCAGAAAACCTTCAGGACAGTAAGGGTACTATTTGACCTAGGATATCATCAAGATATGCTGTTGCTTTTTTATTTTTTTCATATTTTTGGCACGATGTGCCACAAATGTTGAATGTATTTTGTGAAAATTTGGTTTGTCAAAGACTGATAGAAAAGTCATTAACTACATGCCAAGCCATGCAAGAGGTCATACGTTCTGCTTTGATATGCAAAGGATGAAGGTATTTGAGGTTATTTGGTGTACCTTAGTTGTTTCATTCTGTATACATCCTTTCCTTGTTTGATGTCCATATGTTTTTTATCCAGCGTTAACCTTGTAAATCTGTTTGAACGTTTGTACAGAGCAATAGATTTTCTATTTTCTAAACATAGCCATAGCGTCAATTCAGTAGCCCAGATCTGGCTCAAATGTATAAATAATTTTCAGTTGGTAGGATGTGAGCAGTCAATAGATTGGTAGGACTGTTAAAAGCCCTGACATTTCTGCACTGCAATTGACCAGAGCGGGGTTGTTTGTGAAGATGACCACAAGATGATGCTGTAACTATCACAACCCATCTTCAGTTGTGTACCTTGAACATAGTTGAAAATAAACATTCTTTTTAATTTTGGTTCATTCTGTTTTCTTTATCTCCTGTTTTCATTGTTTTATTTAGGTTGGTTTTATGAGCTCTGTTTTGCTCCAAGTTTCTTTGTGCAAAATTTGTGATTTTGAATAAAAAAGGCTGGATAAAAATAAATATCCCCCAAAATAAACAATATAGATTCAAGATGTTTGTTGCCACTTCAGTTGTACAAGTCCTGGCTGGGAGACTCCATTAAAGAAACACAAGATAAAATAAAGAAAATATAAGTAATAATAAAAGGTATATGCGTATACATACACTTACATATAAAGTAATAGGCATAACAGAATAAGGTAAAAAATAGGTAAAGGTAAGAGTAGAAATCAATCAATCAATCACATATATCAAGCGATCAATGGCTGCATAAACCTCAATCTAACCTAATGCTCAAGTATGTCAAAATATTAAAAAGTTTCATAAGTTTTGCCTCCCTAGCAAGTTGTCCGTCTCTTATGATGCCATCTTGGTCATCTATATAGACATTAATATGTATGCAGAAGCAACCCAACAGGCACAAAACAGGCTACAGTGGTGTTCCTCTTCTCATTCCCAGAGGACTAGAACCAAGAATTCAAGGCCCTGACATGAGATTACTGGGGATAAAGAGTCGAGGGGTGTCCCAGGTTCAAATATATGTGGCCCAGGGATTATGGGACCAAAACCTAATATGACAGGGATCAGTGGTGCAAGAGCTGATATGACAGGCATCAAGAATCCAATATCCAGGGGCAGACCGGCCCACCAAGAAATTTCCCAGAGCCCGTTTCCATATGAAAAGTTGAATAATTATATCTATCTAAAATCAAACAGCCTGCTGACCCCAAGCTCCTGGGGATCCCTGATTACTTTGATATTGTGAAGAACACCATAGACTTCTCTACAATCAAGTGCAAACTAGACAGTGGACAGTACCAGCAACCCTGACAATATGTGGAGGAGATCTGGCTCACATTCAATAATGCTGGTCTGTACGACCACAAGATGTCCCATATCTACAAGTAATGCTCCAAACTGGCTGAGGTGTTTGAGTCAGAGAAAGATCCTGTAATGCAGGCCTTGGTTACTACTGTGGCAGGAAGTATGAGTGCTCTCCTCAAACTCTCTGTTAAAGCAAGCAATTGTGTGCCATACCCACAGGAGACACCACAGCTACCAGAACAGGCGCCATTTAAGGTAAGATATTCATCTTTATTAGTCCCATGAGGGGAGATTTGCTGTGTTATAGCAGGAAAAAGGGAAAAGCACCGTAAGGGCTTTTATACAGTAGCTAAATTACCGCCAGTGGTTTGCGATGGAGGTGTTTTAGCTAAATCGTAAACTTCTGTCTGCCTCGGTTAAGCTAACCTCGCTAACGTTAACCCGGCTTCGCACTGAGCTTTGGTAATCGTGCCGTGAACCTGCTTGTTTCTTTGTCTGTTGGATCGGGAAGAACTGGCCCTGAACAATGTGACTAAGTTATGCCATTCATCAGGTGACTCGATTTCACGTACACGGTGGTCGTATGATCGTTTGGGGGCATGAGAATCTAACTATCCGTTGAACTGACGCAACACCGGGAGCCTGTTGATTGGTTAGCCGTTTGAAGGACGTCACTCAGCGCGGGTAAGAGATAGAGGGTCTCTGGGGTCTTGACGGGTCTGTCTACCACATCTACACGAAAACATCAACCGAGGACAGACAACGTAATGATAGGGGAGGATTTTTAAGGTAAACTTACACGACTTCAATAAAAGCGAGGATTCGTTCGGCCATTGTGTTCTTTTCCCAATAGTTCGCTTAGCTCCAAATTCCGGAAACCTACCTGTGACCAGTTCAGTCTTACTTTGTTCCATCTGGGGCATCGCTGACATTTGATTGAAGGTTAAACGGGGCCTGGTACCTGAAGCTGGTGATTTTGTACTCTTACTGGTTTGTATTTGGGCATTTTCATCATGTAAAGTTGTTATATGACCCTCCTGCCTATCTCCCCAGACCCCAGGATGTCATCGTTTTTGACAGTTTTTCCAACCGGCCTTGATGGACTCTCTCAAGAGCATAGCTGTGACTCCGGCAAGTTGATTGTGAGCCCAAGTGGAAGATTAACGGAAGACCAAGGCCATAGTTTGGCTTCTGAAGCTAGTTTAGTGGAGATGACAGAGCTTGACTACACCCACCTTCAACACATCTTTCAGACACACATGGATGCACACACTGCAGTGTCCTATGGATCAGAGGCCAAATTTCAACCCACTGTATTTGGTTTGGGCGGCTTGCCCACCCAGCCAGCAGTAATTAAACATGATGATGATGGATCTGTGATTTCATCCTCGCCAGCAATCCAAGCCATTGACCTCTCGACTTCAACTGATGAGTTGGCTCATGTGTCAAATATAATCAAGCAGGAAACAGTGAACATGCAAGAGATGAAAAGAGTCCTTGAGGGAAACATTGGTGATATCGAAGGAGAAAAAACTCCCACAACTTGTGGAGAGGTTCCTGCTTCTGTACTGGACAGAGCCAAAAATGAAGACATCTTGAGCCAGGGAGACAATGGAAAAGAGTCATTGTTAACCCGATTGCATTCCTCCGCTAGGGTTTGTCTAGAGAAGAAGTTTAATTGTATGCCCTGCAGCATCCCCACACAAGATACTCAGCCTACAGCTTTTAGCAAGTATGCTGGACTGATGCATTGTTATGCTCTTTGTTTACAACATGTAATACTCCAATTTTCATTGTGATCAGATGAACAAAAAACAATCTCTGTTATGTTTCAGCTTTTTGACAATGCTTCAGCAGTCCCCAGAGGCTCAGGAAGCAGCCATATCTCCACAAATGCAAAACTTGATGAGATCAGATCATACTAATCCAATTGAGCTTTCAAACCCATTTGGCAAGTTCAATCCAATTGCTGGCAAGTGTGGACAAGTAAGAGTAAAAAAAAAAGAAAAAAAAAGTTTTTCAAAGATTCTAGCTGAGATGGTGTTTAATTAATCTTTCTGTTTGTATGTTATCATAGGTAATCGGGTCTATTTCTCATGTGGAACCCAACAAGCATCAAGGATTTCTCATTCCAAAGAACTTTTCATTCAGTTTCTGCAACCCTGAGGGATTTGCCACGAAAGCCCAGTGCATCAATTGCACCAAACCATTGGGAGAGCACCAACAGGCGAAAGGGGAAAGTAAAACTCAATACTCTTTTCATTATATTTCAATAGTTTAACTTTTTGCTGGCTTTCGTATGACACTAAATATGTTGGTTTGTCTTCATTTGAATCTCAGACACTCTAATGTTTTTAACAGATACTCCTCTTAAGTATGTGCGGGCCCGGGGGTCTCGGAACTTGAAAGCCGCTAATGCTGTCCTTGACTCAAAGGGAGCAGGTGGAGAAACAGAGGGTAGAACTGGGAATAGAGGAGGACATCCTCTGGAACAGCGCAGGGAGAACCACAACAGTAAGGAGAGGGATCGCAGGTAAGCAGACATGGTAAACTGCTTAACTCATTTCAGTATTTGAGTACCAGTTCATATGCAACAAAGTTGATGAAGACTTACAAAGTGCCCACTATTTTGAGCTATAGCTTGTTAATGTATGTACAATTTCATGCTATGACCATTGCTTATACCAACAACTGATTGTATCATATTTGAAAAGGTATACATCTCAGGACTTTACTCCTTAAACTTCCATTATGGTTCAAATGATTGAAAATGTGTCATTGAGGTCTGTTGTGGGAAATATCATCTTAAGTGCTTATAGTCACGTCCATGTGCCACTTAAAGTCATGACAAACTCTATTTTGTCACAACCATTATATGACTTAAGGCTATTTTTCATTCTTTCATGGTATTGAGTGCTGTATGAAATCTAACAAACAATATAAGAGTTTAGCCCCTTTGACCAACTGAGACAAACCATTATACTCATTTTGTACTGTTTCCTTTCCATATTTACTTCTGAAATCTAAAAAAATGTACACAAGAAAACTAATTTCATTCCTCTTTGCTTTGTTTCAATGCTTAAGTTTACCTGGACACTACCTGTACTTTTACCACATCTGTGTTGTCTCTACCGCCGTGTAGGAAGAGGATTCGTCTGTGCTGTGATGAGCTGAACATGCTCGTGCCATTCTGTAACAAAGAAACAGACAAGGCCACCACCCTGCGGTGGACTAGTGCTTTCCTCAAGTATCTCAACGAAGAGTATGGTGACTCCCTCAAACAGGTGAACAATTATGTTTATTTTATCTTATTGTTAAGGCTCCCATTAGCTTTTTACATGTCATGCTATGGGGGTGGATTACACGGACTCAGGTGAAGCGTGGGGATTAAGGCCGGATGCCCCTGCCCGAGGTCCTGCCCCGCAGTGGATTCAAATCTGCAACATCTGGTTTGTCAGTTCCCGAAGCACACACTCTATCACGGAGCTACCACAGCCCCTAAAGACAAGATGCAATGCTTGATTTAAATGGTCATTTTTTTAACACTTTTGGAATGTGCAAAGTTAAAAAAAAATCCCGTTCGGTTATCGTTTGTTGCCTATAGGAATTCTGTTACAACACAGTTGTTAGATGGTAACACTCAAAATCGAACTTTGATATGTTCATTCGATTTTAGCTTGAGCAGCTCTGCTCTGAATCCCTCAGATTATTGTATAATGTGATTGTGATTTGCTTCCCCTTTAATAGTGACAGGAAGCTGCTGCTCTCTTTGTTGCAGGTGTTTGAGAGCAAATTCTGTGTGAGGACAGGCCTCCGACTGAAGCCCAGTGAGGTCCCAGCCAACAAGGAGATGGCAGAGAAAAGTTCTCTCCTTGCCATGGAGCAATGACCATGCACTCAAGCCCCCTCTAAACCTCCTCTTCCTCACTATTTAACCTATTTAACCACAGAAATATTTATTAGCATTCATCTTCTTGTGGCTGATGCTTTGTTATCAAATCTAGCCGTGGAAAATAAGCTGTTTCACCAAAGTATCAGGTACCTAAACATTTTAAATCCTATTTTTGAGGTGGGGCTATGAAGATGTCTTGTTCTCATATACCACTACCTAATATATGAGGGGGTTCTTATATTCCCTTATCTCCGTCGTTGACTTCACCCTCTTTTGCTAAAGTTATATAGTTAAATCTCATTTGTGTCCAAGTGTTGTTAATTTGACTTGAGTTGCTTTTCCGGCTGAGGAGCAGTTATGTACAACACAAGTATTTTCAGTTCCAGCCCATATGAATGACACCTGCATGTAGTTGCCTTTCTTTAAGCTTGTTTTGGGACTATGGTGAATCAGGTCAGTTCAGATCATTTGAAGTGACCTTTTTTTCCTCACCTTATCCTAGATGTATTATTCCTCCAATGCCAATGAAACCATTTTTACAAGAGTGTCTTTACAAGAAGTAATTTACAGGTGGCGCTATTTCTCTTTAAAAGACAGGTTGGAGAGTCATTCACCTAGCAGGGTTTGTTTCTTACAGTTACTTGTCATATGAGATTCCTTCGTATGTACAATTTGATGTAATTAACATGCACCTTTTAATAGGTATTTTCAGTAACTGGCATAGTTGAAGTTCTAAAACAGCTATAAATGTTCAAAATATACTCTAAATATTGTTCATGGGTTGGGTTGACATTGAAGATCTACTTAATATTTAAGGTTTTTATATATTTATTATATTTATAGCTTATCTATTCTTTATTATATGTATTGATTATTTATTATATTTATTGATTATTTATTATATTTATTGATTATTTATTATATTTATTGATTATTTATTATATTTATTGGTTATTTAGGGTGTCTTCCATTTTGTATACCTATAGAGTAGAATTCCTGATTGTATTTGATATTTGAAAATAAATGGCTGGTACTGCTCAACTTGCATGGGGTTAATTTCAAGATAATGATAATTATTATTTTTGTTTTGTTATTATTATTATTATTATTATTATAGGGAAATGCATTGTTAATCTGATGTGTAGAGAAGAGTAATGTTTTACTGAAAAGTGGCTTTATTTGTTCTTTCTTACAACATGACGCTGTAGCATCTTACTGTACATACAACAGTCATCCACAAATAATAAATAGTATTTAGAGTCATGTATATTTAATAGTTACAGCACCGGTAGTACATAGTGGATGTGGTCATTCCAGAATTGAAAAAAAAATACAGATTGCTTCTTAAATTTGTCCAGTTACAATTTCTAATTTCAGCACCCACATCTTTATGTTGTTTTTAATCCTTAAAACTTATTTGCAATGGAGACTTGCATCCTCAATGCAATAGAAATATTGAAAAAAATCTGAAGAAAACAAAAGTAACTTTACAAACATTTTTTTAAAAAAAGTCTAGCAAGAGTTTAATTTTTTTTTGCGTTAATATACACAATTTCTGGGCACTTGGGTATTTGCCTTCTAATGCTCGTTCCAGTTCATACACAGCTCCATGACAGAGACCTACTCTCTGCCTATGGTACCCATCTGCATATTTTACATTGTGTACGCTTATCTCGTGAGGTAACACCTGTGATGTGCATCAAAACACCATGACGCTCACACATTCACTTAGAAAAGAACAATCACAGTTGTGCTGAGAGTACCATTTGCAAGAGCGGTGTTAACTGGGATGATGGGGGGCATGGAAGCAACATCTATACAAGTTTCTGGGGTTTCTTGTTGTTTTTTTACACTCAAAGAAAAACAAAGGTCTACAAGCACTTTTCCAGTTAAGCTGTTTTTGTTTTTTACGCCAAGTGTTTCGTGTGATGGTATTTAGAGAAGTCTCTCTCTCGTCTCTGCTTCTGTCCACTTCATTTATGGATCTGAACTAGGTTTTTAGTCTCTTGGTGGTGGTTGTTCTTATTTTTCTCTTCTATTCCTCTCAATAATTACTTCATTTGATGTTACTGTTCCCGTCCTGCTATGGATGTTATTATGTGTAGAAAAGAGGAACTTTATACGATCTGTGTCTCTTCTTTCCCTCCTCTCTTCCATCGCCCCGCCGAGGTCGGGTGGCGTCGGGCAGCGGGAAGTCAATTGTTTAATGGTTTTTGGGGTTCGAGGATTTCCCGGCAGCTTGTGCCCCCTGGCAGGCTGATGTGTCACAGATTCCAGGGGAACCCTGGTGTCCAGTCCTACCCACCCTGCCTGACTCTCCAGGCTCGCCCGGGTCACCAGGGGATCCGTCGCGCCCGTCCTTGGCGATTCCAAGTACTCCTGGAACACCTGTGGGCATATCATGGAGTGAGGGACCCTGATTGTGGATGTCAAGTTTGAAACTAATCAACACACTGCGCTTTGTCCAAGTTAAGTCAACTCACAGTTGTTTTTATAGCTCTGATTCACAATTACATTCAGTGCAATGCAAGATACCCCCTATCATTAGACCCTTGAATTGTATGAGGAAGAACTTAGCTTGAGAAAGCTCGGAGACACCCC
>OMLC01005483.1:6406-21603 GCA_900302585.1 Regalecus glesne | reverse complement strand
CCCAATATGGTTAGATGTGCTATTGGTGCCAAGTGGACAGAGTAATCAGGCAGTAATTGTGAAATACCTTGGTGTCCTTGGTCTCCAGTGGGACCATCAATGGCTTTGCCAATGGTTCCCTTGTCACCCTGCTCACCGATATCCCCTGTTGTGGAAATCCAAACCCGAATGTTGTAAATGACCATTAAAAAATCCCCCCATAAGAGCTCTAGTTAAGGTCATACCACAATATTACTGTGATTAATATTTCTTGTCTCACCTCTAGGGCCGGGGTCTCCTAGGTCCCCTGGCAGGCCTCTGTACCCTGGTGGTCCACGGGTGCCAGGGTGCCCGATAGATCCGGGAACGCCTGGCTTTCCTGGAAGACCGGAAGGACCCGGACGGCCCACCATACCAGGTGCCAGAGGCCTTCTGAGGTTAGCAGCCAGCTGTGCAATCTGATCTGAGAGGTAGGAAATGACAGGAGGACAATGCCTTAGTCCGCTAGCCTTACCTTACCTTATTCCACTTACTCAACATCTGGAACATTGAGTTGATGTTTTGATAATGAATTGGCAAACAAAGTCAAGCTCGTCACCATCAATCATGGAGCCACACAGCTCTCGGATGTGCTGTTCACTTGCCAGTTTGCCCTGAAACAAGTGCAGAGGACAGTTTCAAAATGTGTGCTGTTAAACGAGATCCAGCTGAACACTGAATAGTTTCCAAAGCCCTGTCACAGTTTGTAAGTCAGACACAGGTATCTGCAGATGTAACTTGTGCTGCAGAGTGATGAGTACTCACAGGTACACCAGTCTTTCCTGCAATTCCAGGCATACCCTGTTCCCCCTGGAAGCCCATCAGTCCTGGTTTTCCAGGGAGTCCTCTTGGTCCAAACTCTCCTTGTGGCCCAGTCACACCCTTTGGTCCCAGCTCGCCATGTTTCCCAGACTATGATCAGAAGCAACAGCAACTTATGCATTGCATAGAGCCATCCTACTAAAACCAGTTTTTAGCAAACCTCCAGCTACCTCGGAGTGGCACAGGGTGATATTTGAGTTTCTACTCTGGGGACCATCTAGTAAACCTTCATAATCAGTCATTTTTGCATCATTCTCTGCAAATGTCATTTGTGGCCACCACGTTACTGCTGCTTTTCTATACGCCTCATTGGGGGGATGTGGGGTTGCGGTAGCTGAGTGATAGAATGTGCACTTTGGGAAATGATGAGTCAGATCTTGAGGGTTCAATCTGATTGCGGTTTATCAGGAAAGGAATCCAGCCTCAACACCCAAGCTCCATCTTAAGTCTGTGTCCATCCCCACAGCACGGGGACTAGTTGTGACGTAAGAATGGACCTCTCATTAGGAGGGGGATGGGGACTGATTGATTGATGTATGCTCATGTTGAATATGGTAAATGGACTTAATTTCATATGGTGCTTTTCATGTCTGGCAAGATTGTGTCTCACATTTACTGAGGATGGTACGGTCAGGTGACCTTTTCTGATTCCCCGAGGTGGGAAGTAGTTCATAGCAAACATTTTTAATTGAGCCACAAAGTGGACATCAGTAATAATAATGGTAATAATGATGGTCTTCTTTATAGGGACAGTGTATATTAATGAACATTTAGATTATAAATGACCCAGATTTAGCCACCAGGCTAATTTTACTCTGTTGTTCCAAACAGTTAGGGGTTCAGTGTCTTGCTCAAGGACAGTTCGAGACACTTTCAACTACATCCAACTACTAGATGACTGTCCTGCCTCCTGAGCTATGCCGCCCCATAGTCTGGCCTTCCTTTTGGCCCAGTTTGGCCTCTACTTGGATACAACTTTCTAAACGGAGGAATAAAATCACAATCTCTTGTTTTCACCCTATAGGTAACACTAAACCAGCAACGTCCCTCGACATGCTGGGAGTGGGAGGGTCCATGCATGGTTTTGTTGTCTTGGAATTATTCGATGGGAACACGGGTGATTAATGAGAGTGAGAGAGAGTTAGCGAGGCTCATCAGAGCCTTCTCTGGAATTACAGTAATTGTGCTCCAGCTTAATGTGGCTCGTCTCTGTCTGGTGGGGCCATGGTGAACAGGCTAATAAAGCAGTGCAAACTCTTCCTAATTAATCCTCTTAGACTTGGAATGTGAGGTGGAATCACAAGCGGTGGGTTCTGGATGGACGGACCGCTTCACAGCCCAATGCCAGCTCTTAATGCTTGGCATGGGATTAGACATGCTGGGGGAATTCATACACAATTTACATTGCTGATAATTTGACTTCAATGGGATAAAACACTACATGATTGGTACACAGGAGCCACAAGTGAGAAGGCCTGATGAAAAAGATAGGATGAAGAAGAACGTCGACGGGACTCACCTCTCCTTTCTGGCCAACTGGTCCAAATGGACCCTGAAAGATAGAAAAGTAGTCGTGGATCACATGAACCAATAGCATTTGGCATTCAGGGGACAGGATAATGTCCTTGATCGATTCCTATTTCACATCTGAGGGTTGTGAGTAATAATCACAGTCCACTGGTACAGCAGTGCTCACTGGGTTCTGCTTGTGGTGGTAAAATGGTGGTTGTTTTGAGATGCCTGTCAATATGGCTTGACTCTAGTATTTGTGATTCTCTTTTCCATCTCTGTATCCATAAAGAAAGACAATTGTTATAGCAAATGGCAAAGGATGAAGCAAAGCACATCCTCTGCACCTGGGGAACAACTCCATGTCTTTTCCTATTGCCTTGGGGCACAGGCAGGAGTATTAACCCTGACATGGTGGGAGGAAACTTATTTGTCATTGTACATACAATGAAATGGGTTCTCTGCATCTAACCCATTCTTTTGTATAGGAGCAGTGAGGAGCTGCAGCACCTGGGGACCAACTCCAGTTCTTTGACGTACTGCCTTGCTGAGGGGCACAGGCAGGAGTATCAACCCTGACATGGATGTCTTATTTGGTAGTGGGAGGAAACCAAGAGCACCCAGAGCAAACCCCCACAGATATGGGGAGAACATGCAAACTCCACACAGAAATGTCACACATCTGGCACTTGCTGAGCATATGGCAGGTAATGATAAACTCTGAAACTCTATAGTCGTGATAAATAGGAAGTCACTTACAGGTTCTCCATTCTCTCCTGGCAAACCATCACTTCCTGCCACACCCTGAACAGGAAACATAGGAGTTATTTTTCTCAAAGGTAACATTTTGACTCATTTCAAGTCACTTTTATTTCTATAGCCTGTTCTATAGCAGTATGATCACTCAAATCCATGCTCTCCTGTAGCACAGTTGAAGACTCGAAAAGTTTGACAGGAAAAAAATGTTGATACAAAAATCTCACCATGTCTCCTTTAAGGCCAGAGGCACCGACTGGACCCTGCGGAGGTGAAGAAAAGGAAGGAGACGGAGAGGTGAAGTGAAAGCTGCTGAATGAGAGCCAGTTATTATGGATAGCAAACGTCCACAGCTTCATTGAAGCTGAGGCGGTGGGAGATGGGTGGGGGGTTGTGAAGGGAAGTGAGGTGGGCTGGGCAAGAGGAACCAGGAGCGGTATAAAAGACAGGCTTTGTTCTGTCCTCAGGTCCTGAACAGGAGGCCGCTTTGTGGGTCTGCTCTCTCCTGGATGCAGTTAAGAATGCACCACTGATATTGAGGTGGAATGCCATTTTTCTTTTTTCTTTAAATAGCCTCCCTAGACTGGAGCTGCACAAGCTTAAGACACTATTCATCAATATGTGTGTATTATTCATTACAGTTAGGCATCTTTGCATGTGTGTACAGATGTGTCCCAGCTCTAGGATGAAGGGATCCTGAGTAGGTGTGAGGAAGATGACGTACAGGCCAGCTTTAATCTGGTCACATGGACAAAGCTCTGTGTGAATGTCTTGTGTATTACCACAGATTTTGTTTTGTTGGTGTGGTTGCAGGTTGTGCTTTAAACTGGTTGTCAAGATGCTTAAAAAGACAGATGAAGCCTGTCGTCTGCACCTCCGGGAATCCGTCTCTCCAGTCGAGTGACGTCAAACTCACCCTTTCACCGAATCCTCCACGGATCCCTGTTGGACCTGGAAGACCTATGTCCCCGAGGGCCCCCTTTACTCCCTGTTGGACATGGCATAGGTAATGTCAAATAATAAGTCAATATGCAGTTATTGGTGAGGGAATTGCGGTGACATCATGATATCATGTAACTGACCTGGAAACCTTTCACTCCTCGAGGTCCAACGTTGCCCACTAGTCCAATGCCCCCCTGTTAAAACAGAGATCATGTAGCCAGATCAATAGGACCACACTATAGCAATATGCAGTACAACACAATGACAACTTGGTATCGTCCACGCTCTGTCCCATCTTATCTGGAGGCTTTTGTCCTAACATGCCAGAGTGACTTCATCATATGAAGTCCGTCGGGTTGACGTGGACATGGTGGCTGTGCCTTGGAGGGTGCATCAGGGCGTATGCCAGTTATTCGAGGAATCCTTTGGGATTGAATCCGCAGGGCATCGAAGAGGATGGTCCGCCTGGCTTCAAAACAGCCCGGGTACCCTTTCTTCCGAGCTCCAGGGTTTCGATAATAGAAACAAAGGCCTATCTATTCTCATCGATCCTCCCTCATGAATACAGACTCTCACCACCAGCCTACCATTACTATTGGCAGGACCTCGGTAAGCCGCCGGTCCAGAGGTCTCATAGTTTATTAGATGCCATTCGTGACTCGCCTCAGCCCCTCACTTAAATGTATTGCTTTGTGTTGTGAAGCGCAACTGGAATGTTTCATAGGGCGTATGTCCATGGGATGGGAATATTCCATTCTTCATGCTGCCATAAAGCAGTCTCCATTAATCAATAACTATTTCGCCACTGTGAGGAAGGTACTTCCTCTTCATATGATTCTCCAGTAGACACAGATACAGATACTCCCAAGCACACAGCTCATCAGCTGCTAATAGCCACATAAATTCAAAATCACCATCCCCTTACTTGAATTTTTCTGCAAGGGGAGAGAAGCGTGTGCAGTAATTATGGGAAAATGTAAAAAAAATACTGGAGCAAACTATGTTGGCTGCTCAGAATGTCATATCTGTTGCTTTAGGCGGGTTTACTTGTTTACTGGCAACAAATCCGGCAAATCTAAAAATAGCAGATCCACTCTCGGGAACGCCATCGGGTTGCTGGGATCCATGTTATCCATGAGATCTCTTTAGAGGACATGATGCTGCATTAGTGGTTGAATTGGTGCAGGGTGATATGGAAAATGTTAATATCATGATGGTCACTACAGAACATTATTATATGTATCTCACAAAATCTGCGTACATGAGCAAACATACCAAGAATCCAACTGAGGTTCATTAAATGGACTGCTTGGTCATTTAAATTATGATGCCAAACCATAACTAGTTATTATTCATAAATGCATTATTATGCTATATCATTATGTATTATAATTATATTACAAAATTAGCTAAATATTTTGGACCTGATTTTGTGGAGTCATGCTGAAGTCATGATGGAGCCCAGCACTCAATGGGCGAAAGGAGGGAAACCACCCTGGAGAGGGTACCAGTCCATCACAGGGCAAGCAATAGGATTGAATAATTTCCCATCCTTAGCTTGTGAAAGAGAATTTTTGCTTCACTATATTTGCTTGTTTGTATAGCCTTACTCTGCTTCTCCGCCCCTTATCCAAACTAGAGTTTGCTGTCTGACTTCCATCCTATCAGCCTACCAGGACCTACCAGGGCCTACCAAGGCCCATATCCTTCCCCGAGGCCTATGGCTTGGATTTTCCTACTTTTCTCCCCTTTCTTTTCTAATTTAGCCTTGGTTACACGTATCTCGTGTGCCAAGCCAAATGTTAACTTGGCTTTGGGAAATAACTTTGCATTTCTAATGAAGTGTAGATCACTTCAGATGGTTTTGGCATCACTTTTAAAGATGGTCCCCTGGGTCTCCAAAAGGGGCAAAACTTCAACCATAAATCCTCCTGTCCTCATTTCTGTAATGACTACGGTGTACTTTTAGCTTCATATGATTACATACATTGCTGTAATCCTTGCATCTCATAGATAGAATGGCCCTCCATGGACACGGCCCTGTTACATATTGGATGGAGCATGAAACAGGCTTGTACTGTCCAAGACTGAAAGATGGCACTTGAATTACTCCATTATTTCACCCCTTACTTGTTGAGCACTAAAGTTGAACATAAAAAACAATGACAACTTACTGCTACTCCTCTGGGTCCTGCAATCCCCCTCTCTCCTGGGACACCAATCTCACCCTGTGGAAAAAGCCAGATATGGTCGTCAGTTGAGCAAACATCCTGACAGCTAGCTTGTAAACCTGACTCAATTAGCACATAGAGAGACTGCGTCCCAGTAATCATCCAGGAGCCTGTCAGATACATACAGGAATACCTGGCTCTCCAGATGGTCCCGTCTCCCCCGTCTTTCCTGGGTCACCCTGGTGTCAAACAAGGGAGCAACGAGGGGTTACCTCCTGTGGAGCTTCATCTCATCTCTATAAGGATCAACTTTATTAGCTCTCATGACTTTGTGATACTTACAGCTCCTCCCTTTGAGCCCTTCGTACCAGCTTTTCCTTGCAGACCCTGGATAATGAACACATTATAATGGGTACCACTCATTTATATATAGAATAGCTTTATCGATTCATAGTCAGCATAGTATGAGCAGGCCTGAAAGAGAAGATCCCTGACGTTTAAATGGTGCGGTGAATGAGAACGTACCGGACACACACTCAAGCCCATGGCAGACTACTTACAGGAAGGCCGTTGGGTCCTTTCTCTCCGGGTACCCCAGCTCGTCCTGCATCACCCTAGGATTACAAAGAGCACCCGCAGGGTGAAATCCGTCACTCACTCTGGATTTGTGATGTTCCTGAGTGATGAGCATGCTGGGTACAAAGAGCAGTGTTCCTCACCTTCTCACCGTCGAGCCCCTGGGTCCCATCTTTGCCATCTCTCCCAGGAATACCCTGTTTAAGACATCAAGCACGACGGTCATTTCAGAACGAGCCAGTTGGTTTAAGAAAGAGCCTTAGATTTCCCAGTGGGCACTTACAGGTTCCCCTTTGGGTCCTGATCCACCAGGGACACCTTTGGGGCCGATTTTACCCTGTTGAGAAAGGACAGAAATGCGTCTGTAATGGTGATCGTTGGGTTGTCATGCAGCATAAACATAAACTCCAACCGCCTCATGACAGTGTGGCCTTCAGTCACTCACAATTTCTCCTTTGGGTCCTTTGAATCCCTGTGGGCCTCTCTCTCCTGCATCGCCCTGCGAGCATCAGATGAAACACACACAGCTATTCATTGATGGGATCAGCAACTTGCTCCCCTGAACATCTCCTCACACAGGGTTGTTACCAGAGTTTGCAACAAACAAGGAAAGACTCACTGTTTTCCCGATGATTCCCGTGATCCCTGGTTTGCCCCTGAAGCCAGGCAGGCCCTGGGGAGCAGCAGAGTTTGCATGTTTAGAGCAGTTCAGAGAGGGAATACATCTGACTGGACAATACATCTGAATGTATATTATTTGGTCACTGAGTGATAGGAAGTTACTGCCCAAAGGTAGGACAGGTGTTGCTTACTCTGTCTCCTACGGATCCCATTGGGCCCTGGAGTCCTCTCAGACCACGTGGGCCCTGAAAGAGAGTGTCAGGAAATGGTTAAGACATCCGAGCCGCTAGGACGGCTTGAACACACCCCACGGGTACCCTGGATGCAGCACATCCAGCACGGCAGCAGGAAAACACGGCTGTGCTGCCACACATGAAATAATAATGATGTCTGTCTGTATCAGTCTTTGATTCCTGTGTTCATGACTCACCTGCAGACCCACAGTGCCTGGAATACCTGGTGGGCCAGGGGGGCCAGGGTCTCCCTGAAAGACAGGACAGGATGGGTTGATTTTATACCGCAACAGTGGGAGTTTGAAACAGGAACATTCACACTGGTTCAGTGATTGTAATCCATCGTGTGGTAGCAAATCTCACTGAATCCTCAATACAAAAGAAGCATGTTGCCGACAGAGCAGGCAGCTTGCGGTGTGATCTGCAGCAAGCTCACCTTCTCACCATCTTTCCCAAGTTCTCCCTTGTCTCCCTTGTGGCCTGTGTGACCCTGCATGAAGAGAAACACACACATTAGAAAACATGGACGCAGACGTAGAGAGAGGTGTATTGTAAATTGATAATGTTGTGTCTGAGTGTGTGGGGAGTTGAGTGATGAGGGGCTCTGAATGTCCCTCTGCTAGTGCTTTGTGTGTTTTTGTTATGAAATATTGTAGCTCATAATTCTGCCATCATTCGGACTGAGAGGTCCGTTCTTGTATGTCACCATTTGTCCCCACATTGTGGGGGTGGACACAGATTTAGATGGGCCTGGGGGGGGATTAAGGCCAGATGTCCATTCTGATGCCTTGCAGTAGGTTCGAACCCACAACCTCTGGCTCATCAGTTCCTGAAACTTGTGCTGTACCACTGAGCCTCCGCAGCCTTCGCTATCACACGCTCGATGTTAAACTGAAGCAGAGTTATCTGAAACTAATAATTATCATTCCCCTGTCAGCATTGGATGCAGTCATTTCCATCTTGCAGTTGAAGCCAGCCGCCCTTCAGCTAACCAGACTATCAGCAGGCCTGAGGGAAAAGTGACAGCTCATGCTACTCCCCCAGGTAAACGGAGCCCCTCTCTGATATTATCTGACTTGTGTTATCTGATGGTAAGCATCTGGCTGAGAGGCACAAGGCCCTTCAGTGCCACTCGATCATCCTTATCACTTGCACAGAAGTGCATGGGTATGCTAATGAGTTATGTGGATTCTCAATTTGCCACTTTTGGGATCATGATGGTAAAGTGTCATCATGAGAGTACTGGGACAACGTACCGCTCCTGAGGAGTGGCTGGAATGATGCCTGTTTTTTGAACGAGTGGCTAGAAACGAGTCATCCTTACTAACACCTATTCTGAGGGCCACCCAAGAACACATACACGCGGTGGTGACGAGACAGACTCCGGCCTCACGTGTCTTTGTGTATATTTCAATACAGTTCAGCAAATGCGATACACACCTTGAATCCCGGCATTCCTGGAGGACCAGATGGACCAGGGGGGCAGATGGCCGGACACTGTAAGGGACAAAGACAGGACAGTGAGGACCACTCCGTGGTGGATGCTGGGACGGCTTGTGAGTTGAGGGCCATACTGGAGTGACACCATTACAGCAGGTGGGTAATGTAACAGATCAGTTAGAACAGTTGAGAAACATACCAGAAGATCTCCACTGCCATCAGGGAGAGCACCAGGGAGACCCTAGGAGAGTGCAAGAAGAGAGCAGATGAGGAATTAATTCACGACATGATGTTAATGATCATTGCTCTAGCGCAGTCTCTTGGTATGTAAGGAGAGAACACATTTCCTGTTCACAGCTTGTAGCATGCTGCTATGAAGCTCGTGATCCAGATGACAGCAGAGGAAAAAATATGTGACCACAGTCAATCTGCATCATAAGTGATGAACCATCACCTTGACATGAAGAAGACAAATAAAATGATGACGGCAGTCACTTACTGGGAGTCCATCAGGACCTGGAGGCCCAGAGAGTCCCGGAAGGCCTTCAGCTCCCTGATGATGGGACAGAGAACAGCCATTAGTGTTGTCTTCAACATTTCATCTGTTATTTCCAACACAGACAAGTCCCATCTGCTCTTCGATGGGGGAAATCAATAAATGGCATCATTCAAACATAATTAAGAAGATAAATCAAATATAAGGAAAGAATCCCTCGCCTGTCTTGTATCCCCCTTCATTCATAACCTCCCAACTCCCTGATATTCACATCCATCTGTTTCCCCTCAAGGCCTCTCATCACTTCCAGTGTCAGAAGCCCAGCTGATAAAAAACATAGATCATGACAGGGGGTTCAACCCCAGCTCCTCCCCGATGGCTGAGAACTCGTCTTTTGAAGAAGCTCCAGGTATAGCCCCTCCCACACTGCCTCATATACCATATCCATTTACTCTAATTGTCCTCAGGTATTCTGTATATTTTCCTAACACTCGGCTCCTACAACAGATGCTGGGATCCATGTATGATGGAGCACCAACAGGATGCTGTTTCTCCCTCCAACCAGTCTCGACACCAGAGAACTTCACTGCTTCATCTGTCCTCTTTGATTAAAGGTATAATCAGTGAAATCACGTGTTATTGTCAGGCATGGGGAAAATACAATACAGCACAGTGTGGCGATGTTTAGTGACACATGGACGTCAAGAATCAATCTTCATCATGTAAGTATATGACAGGTTTGTATGGCAGTGTTGGGGGGGTCTGTGCCTGACAATCCCATTCTGCTGCAATATCATCAAAAGGAGATGACTATGGTGCCTAACCCTGACCCTAACGCTATGGTGCAATATATTCATTTGAATGTATCACAATACTCAGCATATCACCAAATGGTTAGAATTTTAATACCAGTGTTGTATACTGACTGAAGTATCTTGATAGTATCGTATCTTGGGGCCTCTGGTGATTCTCAGCTCTTGTTGTGATTGGTTAGAAGGAAAACCTGCACACGAACTTCAACATGAAGCAAGTCTGGCCACTCGTCAGACTTGCTTAATTTTCTATGACAGCGAATGATGCAGGAAACGGGGGTGATTCAGCATCGTGGGCGAGGGCAATCTGTTAGGAACCTACACGTCAACGGGCGACAGCAGCTTAGATTCATGTGTTTACTTTCCTATCCTGATGAAACAACAAACAGGAACTCTGTTCCTGTTTCCAGAAAAATGGATGAGAGGTGAAGTATTTTCCCCTCATTAAATAAAACAGAATACCAAGAAAGCCGTGACTTAGAATAAATGCATTGACAGGACACATAAATTGATGAATCGCAAATTAAGCTGCCAGCTAAAGTGAAGTTGTCACATTGGCGCTACTTGGAGGAAGTAGAAAAAACCTCACATGGAACTTCAGTAAGACACGTTCTGCATGAACTCGAGATTTTTCTTCTGTTGCATTAACTAAACATTGTTCTCCATGTGATTGTTGTCTGCAGGTCTGAAACCTGTGAGTGTAGCTGCAGAAACCAGCTGGTCGCAGCCACTGCAGTGAGAACGGATCCTGCCAAAGCGAGACTCCCCTGCCCATAACCCCACGTTCCCTCTTTACAACACCACACGGTAATCCAGGACAAATCTGCAGCAGCAGGTTCTGTCAGAGATAAGGGTACGGATCCTCTCACAGTTATACTGTCACTGCTACAGGAGCATCTCTATGTGTTCTTCTGCCACTGTCCATTCAGATTAAGACTCTTAAATTTGTATAGCTCAGGTGGAGCAGAATAACATCATTAACCTGAAAATCAACAATGACGATATGATTACCTATTTGATTTAGTACAGGCCTGTTTATCTGTTACTGGGACAACAGGAAATCTAACTAAGCAGGTCAAACAGACACTCACCACTGGGCCCTGTGGCCCGACTCCGCCTGGCAAACCATTGGTTCCGGGTAGCCCCTAAAATCCAAATGAGTTGCATGTGAGTCACTGAGTCAGTACACATACAAAGTAGCAGTAGATAAAGAACATGATGTACACGTGTGCATCCAAACCCTCCCCCACACACACAACAACCCTGATGTGTGAAAACAGCAGGAAAAGTGCTCTGTACTCACTGGAGCGCCGGGTCTCCCTCTGCCCTACGGAAGACAGGGGAAGGCAAATTAAGTCACAAACACAAGAGGTTACAAGACACGTCTGCTATGCAGGGATGCATCACATGCCAAAGGATGTGGTTGTGGACTTTGTGTCCTCTCTTGGAGTGCACTTAGTTTAGGGTTAGCCTTAACTTCTGTAATTTGGGGGCAACTGGGTTTGTGGCCCTGGGTTGAACAAACATCATAGACACTAAAGAGGGCTGGTGACCCTGCTCAGAGTCTATAGGGATTAGGGAATTTAGACATATCAGTTTACCCTTTGCAGTATGAAAGGGCTATAGGATGTCATAGGAGAGAAACTTATGGAAAGGCCTGATTGCAGTTGTAAAGATGACCATGCCGTGTAGACTGGATATGGGGTCTGATGGTTGGAATAAAGTGGCTACATATTGGACAGATTCACATAAAGTAACTGTATTGTGAGTGTTTGGCAACATGTGCTGATGCTTACGGGAGGTCCAGCTGGCCCGGGAGGTCCAGCTTCACCCTGGAGACAGAAAGGGACAAGAAGAAAACTTCTCAGACATCACAGCCAAATAACATGGGCATAGAGTCACAGACAGGAAGTAGAACTGTTACTGAGTTCAAGCCCTTCTGTATGTTTTCTTTGTTTTCCTGTGGAAATCCTGCATTATGGATACTTTCAACCCATGCAGGGCCCTGTTCACACAGCTCATCAATGTCACTTCTGGTTTCACCAACCAATAGGGACGAAAGAGGGACGGGGCCAGAGTGAAAGCTATATTGACTTTGCCAAAGCAAAGAGGAGAAATCAAACCGACCCTCTGTGTCTTGCTCAAGGACACTTCAATATGCTCTCTGGAGGAACCAGGGATCAAACTGCCAACCGCCCTACCTCCTGAGCTGTACCTTCCCCCCTTTTTAAATCAAATGTTTAACTGTCACATGCAGACATCACATCTGTAATATCACATCTGTAATAATATAGAAATATCCCAAAGGATCAACAAAACTGATTCACTGAGACATCGGCACCCAAATCTGCTGATGCTAACACATAGAATTGAACCGTCCATCACGTCTCATCGCCTGCCTTCCAAGCTCTCACCTCAGGTGACAGCACACTGGTTTGATCCATCTGATGGGGGTCTGCAGGGGTCAGAGCACCAAATTGGTTTCTAAGGTTGTTCTTGACACAGTCAAGTCTTTTTGTTGTTGCAGATTTTATCTTTATTCTTGAGTCTTTCTTAACCCATTTTAACTTTAGAGCTTCACCATCCACTTATGCTTCTTTGGCACCCACCCACAGACCAATGAACTGGCTGTCAGTGAGCATATGAGCATATGAATGAGAGTGAACGAGCTCCTCTCCAGGCCCATGAGTTGCTTTGTTGCCAGAAAAATCTACACTGAGACCTGGAAGGCAGACAAAGTGAAAGTGTTTTACTGCCACATGACCAAGGCTGGTGGAATGTGTTCTCTGCTTTTAACCCATCCTGTTGTATATCCTATTGTATAGGAACAGCAAGCGTAACTGGAGCATGATGCTCGGGGAATTGTTAGAGGTTCAGCGTCTCGCTCAAGGACACCTCGGCACGCTTTCTGCTGGGACCAGGGATTTAACCGCCAATCTCTGATGATTAGACACCCACCCTACCCCCTGAGCTATGCTGCCCCACAATTCACATATTGCATCATAGGTAAGACCTGGTGTTCACACATGAAATGTGAATTCATTCTTTCCATTTGAACATCTGCATTCACGCACTGCTACAAAGTGAAGCTTTCTCAACTACTATTAATAGCCAATGAGGAGAAACAATCATTCTCCAATATTCTATCATGAGCATATGAACCAGAAGATCTAAAATCAAATTAAGGTATTTGACTGAATGTATTGGCTTGATGATGGTATTTATGACAATGATAAGAGACTCCAGATAATGCATAAGACAAAAAACCCTAAAAGAGAAGTCTGTGTTCATATTAAACATGCAAGCCAGAAAGATGTTTGGTATTTAGCATCCCTGTAATAAGTACTTATAAGCATGAACTAAGACTGAATAGAGGTATTGTTAATTCATCCATCATCCATCCGTCCATCGTCAACCGCTTATCCGAAATTGGGTCAGGGGGTCATGCTGCAGCCTATCCCAGCGATCATTGGGTGAAAGGTGGGGGAACACCCGGGACAGGTCCACCATTCCATCTCAGGGCTTGAGTACTTAGGGGTTCAGTGTCTTGCTCAAGGACACTTTGACACCTGCTTCTGCAGGGGCTGGGGATTGAACCGCCAATCTTTGGATCACTAGACAGCCGCCCTGCCTCCTGAGCTATGCCATCCCTAAGACTCATCGTAACAACAATTAATCTTAGTACTGCTGAGTCCTGTGTGCTGGCTGTGTACCTCTGGGCTCTGACTTTAGGCCAGTTAAAACGATGTTCTCTGAAGCAAAACAAATGAATGCTAATTTATTACAAAAGCAATTTGTTGGATGAAAGCCTTTCTCTGTCATGAATTATAAAGAGACAAACCAGAGACAAATAAGTAGCAGGGAACAGGAGGACAAACAGCTCTGTTCTGGAACCTGCAGGCATGTTTACATATGGGGTGACTTTCATTGCTGATATGTTCCGTGTGTCTGCAGAAACACATGATTTCATTTGTCCCCAGTGCTACATCTTTAGCACTAGACAGCCATGTTGGCTCCAAGATATGTCTACTTGTCCTGGTCATTTCCCCCTCCTCCATTCATCCAGCCATCATCAACCACTTATCTGAAGTCGGGTCGCAGTCACCGGGAATCAAACCACCAATCCTCTGATTCCAAGATGACTGCCCTATCTCCTGCAGATATGCTGCCTCTCCAAATGACTGAAATCAGTGTGAATAATACAGCGTTTACCTCTGATACAAGATGGTATTCATAAAATTTGTCCCAACATTGACTTGCTAAACCAAGATCTCCTATAGGATAACGTCAAAGCTGTTTCTGTTCCACCTCCTCTTGTTGTTACTATCATCTTCTCCCCGACACGCGTTCATCCCCCCTCTCTGTGACCTTTGACTTGTGTCTAAATCTACACCTCCCCCTTCTCCCTGCAGCTGTATTTGGAGTGTCTGTGTGGTGAGAGGATGGAAGACTCCAGCAGTCGGTCCTAGCAAACTGGTGTCACTCCTATCCTTAGCATTCCCTGCTATGCAAACAAGGTAAGAAGCTTGACCAGAGCACAAAATACTCCCATTTAGTTGGTTCACCTTCTGCTTGTTCACGCAGAAACGCATGTGAAGGGACACACACACACAATGCAAGAGGTTGCCTGTTTCTACTTTTCATTGTCACTCTCAAAATAAGCCCTGATGCCCTTCTTGATGTCTCGTGGTGGGTTTGAACCCGCAGCCTCTGGCTGGAAGGTTCCTGAAGCGTGCAACCAACCACTGAGCTCCCGCAGCCCCTCAATAATATATTGCCTAAAGTACTGGGGGGGGGGATC